>OY740788.1:54226739-54360278 GCA_963514005.1 Raja brachyura
TCCCCCCCCCTCTCTCCCCCCCTCCTCCCCCCCCTCTCATCCCCCCCTCCTCCCCCCCTCTCTCCCCCCCCTCCTCCCCCCCCTCTCTCCCCCCCCTCTCTCCCCCCCCCTCTCTCCCCCCCCCTCTCTCCCCCCCCTCCTCCCCCCCCCTCCTCCCCCCCTCCTCCCCCCCCTCCTCCCCCCCCTCCATCCCCCCCTCCTCCCCCCCCTCCTCCCCCCTCCTCCCCCTCCTCCTCTCCCCCCCCTCCTCCTCTCCCCCCCCTCCTCCTCTCCCCCCCCTCCTCCTCTCTCCCCCCCTCCTCCTCTCCCCCCCCCTCCTCCTCTCCCCCCCCCTCCTCCTCTCCCCCCCCTCCTCCTCTCCCCCCCCCTCCTCCTCTCCCCCCCCCTCCTCCTCTCCCCCCCCTCCTCCTCTCCCCCCCCCTCCTCCTCTCCCCCCCCTCCTCCTCTCCCCCCCCTCCTCCTCTCCCCCCCCTCCTCCTCTCCCCCCCCTCCTCCTCTCCCCCCCCTCCTCCTCTCCCCCCCCTCCTCCTCTCCCCCCTCCTCCTCTCCCCCCCCTCCTCCTCTCCCCCTCCTCTCCTCCCCCCTCCTCCTCCCCCCTCCTCCTCTCCCCCCCCTCCTCCTCTCCCCCCCTCCTCCTCTCCCCCCCTCCTCCTCTCCCCCCTCCTCTCTCCCCCCTCCTCCTCTCCCCCCCCTCCTCCTCTCCCCCCCCTCCTCCTCTCCCCCCCCTCCTCCTCTCCCCCCCCTCCTCCTCTCCCCCCCCCCTCCTCCTCTCCCCCCCCCTCCTCTCCCCCCCCTCCTCCTCTCCCCCCCCTCCTCCTCTCCCCCCCCTCCTCCTCTCCCCCCCCTCCTCCTCTCCCCCCCTCCTCCTCTCCCCCCCCTCCTCCTCTCCCCCCCCTCCTCCTCTCCCCCCCTCCTCCTCTCCCCCCCCCTCCTCCTCTCCCCCCCCTCCTCCTCTCCCCCCCCTCCTCCTCTCCCCCCCCTCCTCCTCTCCCCCCCTCCTCCTCTCCCCCCCTCCTCCTCTCCCCCCCCTCCTCCCTCTCCCCCCCCTCCTCCTCTCCCCCCCCCTCCTCCTCTCCCCCCCCTCCTCCTCTCCCCCCCCTCCTCCTCTCCCCCCCCCCCCTCCCCCAGTTCAGTTAGGTGGGATAGATAGATAGATAGATAGATAGATAGATAGATAGATAGATAGATAGATAGATAGATAGATAGATAGATAGATAGATAGATAGATAGATAGATAGATAGAGATGGAAGAAAAAGAGAGAGATAGAGAGATTCCAGCCTCTTAACTCCAAGCACCGTGGTAGATCAATGCTTACAAATAATCCGCTCTATAATCTTTGGCAGTCCAAAGCAGTGAAGGAAAATTAAAAATCCCTCCCGTCTCCCCAGGCCAGTGATGTGATGGACGCGGGGTCTGGACCAATTGCTGACAAGGTCTCAGACAAATCCCATCCCCGGAGACGTCATGTCCGTTATTTGGCTTTACAGTGTCGTGTATTTGCTTTTTTGGCGTCGCACCTGTTGGGTTATTTGGCTTTTCCGTGTCATTCCCGTTTGGCTATTTGGCTTTTCGGCTTCTTGTCCGTTCGGCTTATTTGGCTTTTCGGCGTTGTTTCCATTCCGTATCTTGGCTTCCAATTCTTCGCTTCGGCTTCTGGTCTACGCCTTGTCCACATGCATTAGCCAGAGTTGAAACCAGGGACAGCAATGGTTATAATGCAATTTTCATTGGGAATGCGAGAATTACTTAAAAGTTACTTTGGAAATTGGCAAGCAGTAAAAAAACTGTCTTGAAAAAAAAACATTTTTTCTATGTAACCTCCCCGCAGTGTAATCATACACCATTGCCTTTGAAGAATACATCTGCTACTTTCATCATGGGAAGCCATTTGAAATTGACAAACAATTGCTACCATTGACACTTGTGAAACATTACTCTGTTAAACAATGTAACACACAGCCTTAAGTATTTTTAGCTTTTCCCCGTTGACACAATTTTATCTATAAGGTGATTTTCCATATGCAACGTTTCTTTGGAACACAACTCCCATGTTAGAGCAGTCCTACCTGTTCCTTAACAGGGATCCACAAGGTGCTATATAAGTAAATGTATGCCCTTTTTAGTCTCAGGAATATCCAAACAAGTGCAATAGGCACACTAGTACTGTTTGAAATCATTGCAAACCTGTCCGTGAACATATATTTTGTGTGAGAAAATATTTTATGGACTTTTTGGAGCCACTATAATAAAGTGCTATCCCAGGCACTGGTTTAATTCATTCTTCAAATGTTTATTGTACTTTATGATTGCCTGGTGGGAGAGAAAATTCCATCATATTTCAGTGATTCACTGACAGGATTAGGAAGTCTGAAGAAGCGTCCAAATCTGAAACGTCGCCTCGCCTTGTTCTCTAGAGATGCTAGGTGACCCACAGTTACTCCAGCACTTTGTGTCTTTCTTTGTAAACCAGCATCTGCAGTTGCTTGAGTCTACAGGAGTAGGAAGCTGGTCACCATTGGTACATATAATCAATAAAACTGCTTTCAGTGATTATATGTTGTTTTAACTGTGCTGATTATTCTCACGTAAACCTATTCCATAATTAAGGTGAGGGGTGCAAGATTTAATAGGAATCTGAAGAGTAACTCATTCACTCAAAGGGTGGTGGGTGTATGGAACGAGCTGCCAGAGGAGGTAGTTGAGGCAGGAAGTATCGCAACGTTTAAGAAACATTTAGACAGGTACGTGAATAGGGCAGGTTTAGAGGCATGTGGGCCAAATGCAAGCAATTGGGACTAGTGTAGATGAGATAGATTGGACGATTTGGGTAAGTTGGACCAAAGGGCCTGTTTCCACACTGATTGACCTGAGTGAATGTGTTACAAGATTATGCAACCTGTCTGCAATAACTGGTGCCACTGTTACTGTACAGTATTTACAGCCCACATCTCAGAACCCAATAAAATCCAAGCCATGCAAAACCAGGCAGCACATGGTATTGGGGGTAGGGTATTGACATGGATAGAGAATTGGTTGACAGACTGGAAACAAAGAGTAGGAATAAACAGAATGGCAGGCAGTGGAGTGCCGCAAGACTCGGTGCTGGGGCCGCAATTATTTACAATATATATTAATGATTTAAATGATGGAATTGAAAGTAAGACTAGCAAATTTGCAGACACAAAGGTAGGTGGCAGTGTGAACTGTGAAGAGTATGCTTGGACGTTGCACGGTGACTTGGACAGGTTGAGAGAGTGGGCAGATGCATGGCAGATGCAGTATAATGTAGATAAATGAGAGGTTATCCACTTTGGCGGTAAGAACTGGGAAGCAGATTATTATCTCAATTAGGAAAATGGGAAGTGCAATGGGACCTGGGTGTCCTTGTACACCAGTCACTGAAAATAAACATGCAGGTATAGCAGGCAGTGAAGAAAGCTAATGGCATGTTGGCCCTCGTAACAAGAGGATTTGAGTATAGGAGTAAAGAGGTCCTTCTGCAGTTGTACAGGGCCCTGGTGAGACCACATCTGGAGTATTGTATGCCGTTTTGGTCTCCTAATTTTGAGGAAGGACAGCCTTGCTATTGAGGCAATGCAGTGTAGGTTTACGAGGTTAATACCCGGGATGGTGGGACTGTCATATGAGGAACAATTGGAAAGGCTGGGCTTGTATTCACTGGAATTTAGAAGGATGAGAGGATATCTTATAGGAACGTATATAATTAAAAAAGGACTGGACAAGCTAGATGCAGGAAAAATGTTCCCAATGTTGGGGAGTCCAGAACCAAGGGAGTCACAGTCTAAGAATAAATGGGAGGTCATTTAAAACTGAGATGAGAAAATACCTTTTCACCCAGAGAGTTGTGAATTTGTGGAATTCACTGACACAGAAGGCAGTGGAGGCCAATTCACTGGATGGATTTAAAAGAGAGTTAGATAGAGCTCTAGGGGCTAGTGGAATCAAGGGGTATGGGGAGAAGACAGGCACGGGTTACTGATTGTGGATGATCAGTCATGATCACAATGAATGGCGGTGCTGACTCAAAGGGTCAAATGACCTCCTCCTGCACCTGTTTTCTATGTTTCTATATGGGTAGAGATCACCTTCACAGCCTGTGAGATGGTGATTTGCCACAATACAGCTGAAGAAGTTTATATTTAGCATGCATCTCCATGAATGCATCAGGTAGGTTACAGTTGCTGCATCAACATATTGATATTTTACATTAATGCAGTAGCTTATCGCAGGCAATAATAAGGACAATTTTTGTGTCCGGCTCTAATGTTACCCATGGAGCACTGAGGAGAGGGGCGGAATGCACATCAAATTAGATCCACTGCTTTATTGTGGGGTGAGCTGCTATGGAGGATGGAGAGTCTATTTGTTTGAATACAGGTGAGAACCTTATGGTAAAAAGTAGGTTTAGGTATAACTTTAGTGTAATATTTCTCATTGATTGTTACTATAGATATTTAAGGTATTTTTTGTGTTATTAAATAATTTCAATGCATATCAGTAGTTTTTTTAAAATGTCTCGTATTTGTGGCTTTGAAAACCAAACTTTCAGTGGCTCTGAAAAACAATTTTTCACCCAGTTATCCCCTCCCCCTCTCCCTCCCCTTCCACATCCAACCCATCCTCTGCCTTCAAAATTTGCATCTCTTCTATCGTTATCTCACAGCCTTTCATCCCTGGCCTTTGATCAACTGTCTGCCTATCCAAAAGACCCCTCACCAGTATCCATCTATCACTTGCCAGGCTTGTTCTGCCCCCTCCGCTCTTCCAGATTTCTTCCCCCTACCCCCCCCACCCCCCTCCCCTCGCATCACAATCAATCTGAACAAGGGTCCTGACCCAAAACATCACCTATCCATGTTTTCCAATGAAGCTGCCTGACATGCTGAGTTACTCCAGTATTTTGTGTCTTTTTTTTACAAGTAAGGAATTGTTGAGGGGAAAGGGTGGCATGTGGCACAGTGTAGAGATGCTGCCTTACAGCGCCAGAGACCTGGGTGTGATCCAGGCTATGGATGCTGTCTTTACATGGTTTGTACATTCTCCCTGTGACCGCATGGGTTTTGTCCAGGTGCTCCGGATTCCTTGCACACTCCAAAGACGTACAGGTTTGTAGGTTAATGGGCATCAGTAAATATTGTAAATTGTCCCCAATATGTAAGATAGTGCCAGTGTACCGGATGCTCACTGGTCGGCACGGACTTGTTTACTGAAGTCCCTGTTTCCATGATGTATCTCTAAATTAAACTAAACTAAATTAAGTGAGCAAGTAAAGGTGCTTTAACTCAAAATAAATTGTGGCTGGAGTAGGAAGTGAGAAGGAGTGTAGGTGAAGTCTTCTCCAGTTGTTTCTGTGCTAATATTGGCATTGGACTCTGGGCAGCTGCTTAAGTAATGGCCAGACTCTACCCTCCAGGAGATGACCAGTTGAAGATATGTTTGTTGTGGTCAGTCTCCTGGCACTGCTTTTGGTAGCATACTTTATTTGCCTGCGTGTGTGGAGGAAGTGTAACTGTTCTGTAACTTGCCTAGTGAAGTGCCTGCTAGGGATGAGGCACTGTCAGTAACCTATGCCTGTGAATCTTGCAATAGTCAGAGAGTGAGAATGTGTTACGAGTCCAGGTTGCAAGAGATTATTGCAGGTAAATGATGCCCACATATGACCTGGAAAAGTGTTTGGCGATACTTGTGTGGTTGAAGTGAGATTAATTTAAAGAAACACTGATTTTTCTTAGTAGAAACAAGGAACTGCAGATGCTGGTTTACAAAAAAAGGACACAACATGCTGGAGTAACTCAGCAGGTAAGGCAGCATCTCTGAAGTACATGGATAGGTGATGTTTCGGGTTGGGGTCCTTCAATCTGGGAGGAGGAGAACTTCTTCAAATATTCCACAGTGGAGCAGTCAAAATGTAGACACAAGGAACTGCAGATACTGGTTCACATTAAATGACAGTGCTGGAGTAACTCAGCTGGGAGTGAAGAAATACTGTAGGTGTAAGTCCTGGAGGAGCGCAATGGAGAGGGGATGTGGGAAGGAGAAAAGGGGTGGAGGGGTTTATTTGGGGGAAGAAGCAACAGGAGGAGGGTGATGTAATTACCTATAATAGGAGAATTCAAGGTTGGATTGTAAGGCACCCAAGCAAAATATTATATAATCAAGGGATGTTTGTGTTGCTGGCAGGTCTGGTACTTTCTCCAGTGCCTACTTTTTTCTGATTGATGTGGCCTACTGGTAAATTTCAGAGAGCAGTGCTGGGTCTGGAATGACAAAGGCTGGTAGGGAAGATTGACAGGGTTTTCTTCCACAGAGAATTTGAAGAAAATTACACTGACCTTAAGTTGGTTATGGATATTGGTGCTGTTGTCAAGTATGATTTTCCATTGTCTAACTTTACCTGACTGTGTGGCCAACTAGTCCATTTCAGAGCACAATGGTGGGGCTGGAATTATATAATGTCAGATAGGAAAGAAAGGTACAGAGAACATTATATATTTTGTATACTATAAAGTCATCAAACGTCTTATGGCCCTAAACCCGTATCCTTGGAACTTAACTCCCAGTATTAACCTCAGCAGCAGCAGAGATGCTATGTCTCAACGCCAAAGACCTGGGTTCGATCCTAACTACTGGTTCTGTCCATATGGAGTTTGTACATTCTCCCTGTGACTGTCTGGGTTTTCTCTGGGTGCTCCGGTTCCCTCCTAATTCTAAAAATGTGCAGTTTTGAGGGTTAATTGGCTTCTCTAAATTATCCTGAGTGTGTAGGATATAACTAGTGTACGGGTGATTGCTGGTTGGTGTGGACTTGGTGGGCCAAAGGACCTGTTTCCATGTATTTTTTTAATCTCTAAACTAAAACTGACCTGTCATTGCCACTTGACTATCGGCCTGGTCATATTTCTGGCCCCGTGTGGGTACAGAACCTTCCATCCTTCTCAGCCCCTCATTGACCGATTCTTCCAAAAGCTGCAATGAGAAACCAGAATGCCAGCTATTTACTAGCAAGCTTTCTGAAGCTCTGGAACATCCTCCAGCACTGGTTAAAGCCACAACTTTCAGTGGTGCCAGAATGGCACTGATCAGCAGTGGCTCGCTTCAACCAAAATCGTCTGCTCCCGAAGTTAGAGCCTACAAAAGTACACTGAGGCCAGCAGAGGTACATCTTGGTCACTCAAGTTGCAATAATAAGCCAGTGGCCCAACTTCTATGCACACTGGGCCATGGAGTAAACATGTATCTGATCCCAATGCATGCTCTCCACTGCTTTCCGATTCAGCCCCCATGGATGTGAAAATCATTTCTGAGCCTGGGTTATGCTATGCATTAAGTTGGATGGACTTGGTGAATTGCTGATTATTCTATTAGGATAATATATAACTTTCTCTACAGCGCCCTTGGCAACAACCAGGGTCAATGTCACTCAGGCTCTTTTATTAAGTCAAGTAAAATAACCTCTTTTCTAGCCAATTCACACAATTATTTTATCAGCTCTCTATTTAAACAATCAAATATGTTTAAGTAATTGATAACTCTTACAAATCCATTTAAACATGCTATTATTTTCTTCTTATTTCTAATGCATTAATTTTCTGAGCAAGTAGATCCACATTTTATATATCACTGGTCTCTTCCTATAGCTGTCCTATTTAACTATGTATGTTTTTCATTGCATGATGTATGTGTTTCATTATGTGCTGTAAGTAACGTTGTTATATGATATATATGTCTGAGGACTGAAACATTTCTGGTCCCTAAAAGCTCCTCAAAACTACCTTAATTGCCAGTATAACTAATTCCCTTTCCAGCTATTTTTCAAGAGGTCAAACAGTTCTATGCCATTTTTCCATGGTTTGGAGCTAAAGTAGCTTGGAAAGCGCACAAGCCAACAATATGGAAGTGAGATGAGATTGAATTGAGCGCACAGAAAAATAGGTTTTCTCATGTTCACTTCTCTTAGAAATATCCTCAATTCCCAGTTGAAAATGTGTCTCAGACTAAAACCCCCAACAAGATGCGCAGGTGTCGAAACGCATGTCTCAGTACTTTGTTGAGAGAGCGTTTTCATCAAGAGCTCAGAATGACACCTTCCCTCAGGCCAGGCTTCCACTATTACTCCATCACTACAAGGCTTTTAAATTTCATCTTGAGCCTCCATTTATTCAATTTATTCTGCCCCTCTCTGCATCTGCAAGTTAACATTTACAGATGCAGAGAGACAGGCAATAGAGTGTCACAGCCAGCACCTTGGTGTAGGGGTAGAATTGCTGCTTTACAGACCTGGGTTTGATCCTGACTATGAATATTGTTCATAGGGAATTTGTACTTTCTCCCTGTGGCCATGTGGGTTTTCTGCGGGTGCTCCGGTTTCCTCCCACACTCCAAAGACGTGAAAATTTGTAAGTTAATTTTCCTCAGCAAAATTGTAAATTGTCCCTTGTGTAGGATAGTGCTAGTGTACAGGATGATCGGTGGTCGGCACGGACTTGGTGAGTCGACCGGCCTTTTTCCACACTGTATTTCTAAAGTAAAGTAAAATAAAAACAATAGTCAAACAAAAGAGAACAGAGGCAAATGAACAAAACTAAGAGACAGTACAAGAGTGAATTAAGATGAGGATTAAAACTGAAATACATTAAGTGTTTGCATTCCTGGTTGGCACGTGTTACATAGTAGCAGCACCATCTTGCATTCTACTTCTCAAATTTGGTTTTGGTGTTTCTGATAGGTCTAAATTTCAATACTGGTTCTGCAACTACTAAGTGGTGCATATATTACTACAGACGGGAAATATTTCTGGCCGTTTTCTGTCTTTACGAGCTACAGCACCTTAACATTTATAATAATGTTTACTGGAGACGTTCTTTGGCAAATTTATAGCATGGTGTAATGTGTCTTAAGTCAAAAACATACTCTTTGATGAAAGGAAATGTACATCTAGATTTCAGCTAAATGTCTAATAGATCACAAGTTAATGAACCAAAACCTACTTGAACAGGTTGATAGCTATTAATGAAGAATGCGAAAGTCATAGAAAATTCAATTAACTAATGGATGTTCTTTTTTCCAGTTTCATTGGGAAGCAGTGTGGTGCAGCTGGTAGAGCCGCTTGCTCACAGCACCAGAGACCTAGGTTCAATCCTGATCTGGGGTGCTGTCTGTACGGAGTTTGTACGTTCTCTCTGTGACCGCATGGGTTTCCTTCGGGGCGCTCCCGTTCACTCGCACATCCAAAAGACGTGCCGGTTCGTAGGTTATTTGGCATCTAAAAAGAATTGCACCTAATTATAAGAGTGGATGAAAAAGTGGGATAATGTAGAACTAGTGTGAGTTGGCCCAAGGGTCTGTTCCCATGCTGTATCACAAAACATTGTTCATTACCCATGAACTGGTAAAGAAACGACCTACTAAATTACATAATATATATGAATGATTCATTATTGTTTATCTTCTTCTAAACTATCCCCTCTCTGCATTTAACCCATGTATTTATCTTCACCTGCAATGAGCCTCCTTGGTTGAAGATTGAATTGAGAGATGGCTTTGATTGGAACTTGGTTCTGTTCTTCCACTTCCATACTAATTGCCCCATATGACACATGTAGCCGTGGTGTCGTCCCTATTATTAACTCACATCTTGGTTTTCATAATTACTTTATCTCTTGGAAATTCCAATTCTCTCCAATATCAGATACTTTCTGATATTCATTGAAATACTGTGTAGGAAGGAACTGCAGATGCTGGTTTACATCAAAGATAGACACAAAAAGCTGGCGTAACTCAGCAGGTCAGCCAGCATCTCTGCAGAAAAGGAATAGGCGATGTTTTGGGGACTCGACCCGAAACTTCACCTATTCCTTTTGTCCAGAGATGCTGCCTGACCCGGTGAGTTACACAACCTTTTTGTGTCTATGTTCATTGAAACACTGTACATTTCTGAATTCCGTATACTGTGTGAAGGCCCTGAAATTATCGTTATCATATGTTAGGTTTTCAATAAAAGAGCAAAGATCGAAAAAGATTATGATGAGTGCAGTGATACCTAAGAAATGTAAGTTTTTGTTTATACTATTTCAAGTGGTAATGACAGCTTTTTTGCTAGTAAAAAAAATCTGATTTACTTAAGCTGACAGAATTCCAGTAAAAGCACCCCATTACAATAAAAGCATTAAACAAATCATAAATTACTAAGTTAAAGTTGGTTAATGTGCTTTACATAGTGAAGAATTGCTTCATTGCAAGATTACTGTAAATCAAATCTTCAAGCAGTTAATTCCTAATATTACCAACTTTGTGCAAAATTACCAAAAATGTATTTGGCGACGTGTTATTCGTTGAGGGTAGGTCACATAATGTTGCTCGGTCAAGAATAAAATGTGGCGATATTAAAACTAGCTTTTTCACTTACTCTGGTGAGGAACATGGACTGATTTGTTGTATGTCCCTTGTGATTCACACGCCAGTAACACTAGAGGATGGAAAATTATGCACTGCTGGGGTTAGAAAATCACCTCTAATAGGCTGACTTGCTAACTAGAAATATCAACATACAGTTTGCACTAAATTCGACCAGCATGTAGACAACAATATCTTTCCATTTATCATGCATTTCACAGCATGGTTATAAAATGGTCACAGTATTGATAAGAAGCATGATCACATTACTGGTGAGTGACAGTTAATTATTTAGGGGTTGCGCTATATTGGTCCGTGCTTTTAATCTGCTGGTTGCTAAAAGGTCACCCAACAGACGAAGATTTTCAGTTCCATTATTTTCAGCAAATACAAAGTCCCATTTTAACCCTTTGATACTTATTTCTGACCTTGAGCCATCAAACCTCAATCAGGTGCTAGCAATAAGATACACTTATCTGGCTTTCTTTCAAACAGGCTGATTGCTTGTTTATATATCATCTTACTCCAACTGTAGGGAATGCAAAAGATAATCCTGTATATCATGGAGTGGGCCTTTGCAACGTAAAGGTGGATTGCAACGCAAGGGTGGATTGCATGAAATTATGCTTTAGATTTGCATAAAGAGAATGGAGTTATATATAGTTCAACTGTGGGAAGCATAAAAGGACACAAAGTGCTGGAGTAATTCAGCGGGTCAGGCAGCATCTCTGAAGCACATGAATAGGTGACGTTTTGGATCAGGACCCTTCTTCAGACTGATTGTAGAGGAGGTGGTGGGGAGAAAGAAGGAAGACATAATACTGTTCATGCTGTTATGACATATTTGGGTGGTATTCAATATCTTAGATGATTGCATTCCATATCCTACAGGATCGCTGGCTCCAAATTGTCCTCCAAATCATA
This sequence comes from Raja brachyura, assembly GCA_963514005.1. The sequence continues at coordinate 54,238,078 of OY740788.1, forward strand.
TTTTATCTTAACAAGAAGAACATCACCATTCTATCATCTGTGCTGATTCTACAACTTGGCACTCCTTGTCTAACAGTGCACTGGGATTACCCTTCTTCACTTAGATAATAGCAATCAAAGAAGATCCAAAAACAATGGACCTAACACTTAAACTAAATGATAGCAGGTTAGAGGAGAGTCGAGGAAAAATTTCTTCATCCAGAGGTAGATAGGGGTTTGGAACTCATTTCCTGAAAGGGTGGTAGAGGCCCAAAATCTCAACAAACTTACAAATATTTTTTGTACAGGTTGAACTCCAATTTTCTGACACACTTGGTTTCAGAGCCTTTCTGGATTATCCAATTTATGGGCCAACAGAGGTCACATGATAATGAAACAACAATACATCCCTGGCCTGTTAATCACTCCCCTCCCGTGGCAGCAAAGTTCGGTCCACTTCCTCAACGTTCACCCGTGGTTGGGGCCTACTGAGGCCTTAACATTCGCCGCTACAGCGGCCCGATGTTTCAGGCCCTCTCGCCGGGTTGATGAAACTCCGGCGTCGGAACAGAAGAACACTCTCAGCGGCTTGGAGTTCCGAAACGACCGCTTCCTCCCAGAGACCGCAGCTCCGGAAGTCCACAGGCCGCGCTGGGCGGAGCTCCAACACTGGCAACCTCGGCGAGAGATCCCAGGGCTCCACGGTGTTTAAAGTCCGTGCCACTGCGGCTGGAAGCTCCACAGACCACAGCTCCACGATGTTGAAGTCGACAAGCCCAGCACTCCGGAGCTCCCACACGGTGACCTGGGTAAGGCACCGACCCGCTCCACGATGGTACCTCAGTGCTGAAGCAGCAGCTCGAAGCTCTGGCCGGTCTCCGACAGGAAAGACAGTGCCAATCCAAATGCTATGCCGCAAGAAATGGGCGAAGATGTGGCACGGAAGAAGGACGCATCCTCGCTCAGGTAGGGACTGGAAAAAACGGTTCCAGAACAAAACTTTTTAACAAACTAAAAATTAAAAAAAGGTGAAGAACGAACAGCTGCAGGCGAGGTTGCCACACTCTATGGCGCCACCACACTCAATCTGTTTGGGAACCATGCCTAAGCCCATTAGTCGTGTTAGAGATTTGTAGATTTCTATGAGATCCCCTTTTATTCTTCACTTGACTGAATATAGACCTAATTGACCCAATTCCTTTTCATAAAGCAGGGCCTTCTCCAAGGTATCTCCAAAGCATAAACATCCTTCCTCGGATAAGGAGACCAAAATTGCTCTGGAATTCTCCCGGTGCCCGCGTGGGTTTACTGTGGATGCTTGGTTTCCTCCCACACTCCAAAGACATGCGGGCTTGTAGGTTAATTAGTCTCTGTGTAGCAAAAGTATGCTTCTCATGTGTAGGAGTGGATGTGAAAGTGGGATAACGTGTGAAGGGGTTATCGATGGCTGGCATGGACTTGGTGGGTCGGAAGGCCTGTTTGCATGCTGTGTTTCTAAATTACATTAAACTAAATTGCAGCAAGACCACTCCTGTTCTTGAACCCTCTCATTGGGAAGGCCAACATTCCATTCCAGTCTCAATAAGGGTCCCAACCGAAATATCTCTTCCTATTTCCTCCATCGATGTTGCCTGACCTGCTGACTTCCTCCAGCTCTTTATGTTTTACTGAACAACCCAGTTAAATTCTTAGGCACCTGCCTTCAGCAACTGGTGCACAGACTATTTTTCCCTTTCAAGTCTATCACCATTCAGATGATGTGTTGGAAGGAACTGCTGATGCTGGTTTAAACTGAAGATAGACAGAAAATGCTGGAGTAACTCAACGGGACAGGCAGCATCTCCGGATAGAAGGAGATCCAGAGAAGCTGCCTGTCCCGCTGAGTTGCTCCAGCATTTTGTGTCTATCTACCATTCAGATAATAATCTGCCTTCCTGTTGCCACCATTAGAGTTGACAATCTCTCCTTAATCCACATGTTGTGCATATATTTGCCCATCCCGTTAACCCTGACCAGATCAACCTGGTGTTTTGTTTAAGAGGGAGTTAGATGTGGCCCTTGTGGCTAAGGGGATCAGAGAGTATGGAGAGAAGGCAGGTACGGGATACTGAGTTGGATGATCAGCCATGATCGTATTGAATGGCGGTGCAGGCTCGAAGGGCCGAATGGCCTACTCCTGCACCTAATTTCTATGTTTCTATGTTGCTTTCCGTACTCCAGGCTCACCCTGCCTCCCAGCCCTGTGCCCTGTGCCCTGATGATTATGACTAGACGGGTTAACCAGTAATTAGATGGATTGGATATGTGCTGCTTTTTGTGACATGGCACACTTGGACAGTGTTCCACATGACAAGGCGGATGTCAGCATGATAAATGTAGTTAAATATCTCTAAGTTATTTAATTGCCATCACTGTCTCTGATGGAATTTGCTATTTCCCAGGGTGGAAATGTCAAAGACTCGAGGACACAGCTTCTTAAAGTGAGAGGGGAAAAGTTTAAAGGAGGTATGCACAATATAGCAATGTTACAAAATTTTGAGATTTTAAAAATCAAGTCTGCAATTTATCCCATCAGATAAAGCATAAAAAGAAGTTTAATTTGACACCTAATTTACTTTCATATCTTCAGTATTAAGAAAGTTATGGCCATTTTCATACTCGGAAATTAGCATCTTGCTTCCCATTGCCTTTCAATTGACTTAACTCAAAAGCTGTGATCTGGAAAAGTTAAATGTCCATAACATTCTTAAAAATTAAGAGAACTCAATGAAATTTTCAGTTATTATAGATTGAAGCATTCTGAAACAAATATTAAACAATCTTACTTGGATGACCTGAAATTAAAGCATATAATTAGTTAGTTATCTAATTGTAGCTAATTACAAAATTCAATGAGTAGATCTAAACATCTATCAATTTCTTAAGAAAAGATAAACTTTTTTTAAATTGCCTAAGTGTCCAAATAACATTCACACAATAATCCACAATATAACATAATTTTTAAATCTCATTTTCATGAATTTCTGGGCCAAATGGAAGGAATTTAGTGTTTAATGCCTGTAAATGAATGGCCATTTATATCAACTAGCGAGTGGGTTTTAGTGGAATGCGGTGGATTGGAACGTTGCGGTTAGCGGTGAAGTCGGGGGGAAAAATACTGGGGGTTCATACATTTTTTGGGGACCCCATTTCGCAACATAAAAATATTATTAATGCCTCCCGAAAAACCAACTTTTAATATAAAAATAAACTATTTACCTTTTTTTCTTCCCTACGCAAAATGCTTCCGGTTGTCTGCGCTCACGGCTTTTGAAGGTGATTTTTAAATTACTCTAGTTAATAAATAATCTAGAGTAATTTAAAAATACCTTCATTGATGAAATGTCGGAGCGATTTTTCTTCAGCAACCAAATCGCCCGACATTCATCGATTTGTCCTGCCTGTGGAAAAACGGCACTTTAAGCCCGCCCCCCTCTGCAAGGCGCGAAAGTCACGCACACGGGGAGCGGCAGAACTGCAGTGCCGGTAAAGGTACGTTTGTAACATACCTACACAATAAGTAGTTTGCACAGAGGGTGGTGGGTGCCTGGAATGTGCTGCGTAGTGGAGGCAGGATTGACAGAGGCATTTAAGAGACTTTTAGACAGGCACACTGATATATAAGGAATGGAGAGATATGCATCGTGTACAGGCACAAGAGATTTGTTTAATTTGGCATCATGTTTGGCACAGACATTATGGGCCAAAGGGCCTGTTCTTGTGCTGTACTGTTCTATGTTCTAATACTATTCCTTATCAACTCTTGATTTATCTGCATTAAGAATTATTTATTCTGTTGTGGGAATATGTGAGTGTGAATATGTTTGTATGAGTGAGTGTGTGTGTGTGACTGTGTGAGTGTGTGTGGGTGACTGTGTGAGCGAGTGAGTGTGTGTGACTGTGTGTGTGAGAGTGTGAGTGACTGTGTATATGTATCTGTGTGCACCATGTGATTTTTTTTTTCTCCACTCCATTGCCCCATCAACCATCCACCACCAGCCTCAGCCCCCACCCTTCCACCCCTCCACCCTTTCCTTCCCTATTCCCGATTAAATGCTTCACCTCTCACACTACTGGCAGAAGCCTGGTGCAGGGTATGTCACACTTACTCAGTGCGGCAGCTGCCACTACAACACCAGAGGAACAGAACAGGAGTGTGGCTCAAGGAAATTGTACTCTGGCTCTGCTCCAGTATGTCATTTGGGAGTTATAAAATAAAAGCTGGGAGAAGAGAAAAGAATAAGCAGAGTGAAACTTTTGTAGTCTACCAAATTCCCCTTCCTTGAAAACTTCACCGCCTTTTAAATCTTGAGTGATTTATTTCAGTTTATTTATAGGGGGAAGTAATTTCCATAAATACCTCCATAGAGTTACCAATACTCCTTAAATGTTCCCTAATGTTATTGTTATATTACAGGAATGATCTACAATTTGCAATTGCTGAGAGCTGCGTGAGTCTTTGCAGATCACAGTTGTACTGCTGGATGTCTGTTGCACAGTGCCAAGGGAAAAAGCTCCACATAGTCACTTACTGTAGGTAACCTGGGAAACAAACATTGCAGGCTACCTGGGAAATGCATCCCCAGCTATGCATCACAGCAAGGTTTGGGGACAGCCCCATCCAAGACCACAAGCAATTGCAGAGTTGTTGACGTAGCCCAGACCATCACACAAACTAACGTCCTTTTCTTTAACTCCATCTACACTTCACGGTGCCTCAAGGATGAGTCTCACCCCAGTCACTCCGTCTTCGACCTTCTTCCATCAGGCAAGAGGTACAGACATTTGAAAACGCATACCTCCAGATTCAGGGACAATTTCTTCCCAACTGTTATCATGCATCCGAATGGTCCCCTCACCAGCTAGAGTGTGGTCCTGATCTCTCATCGACCTCATCGGAGACCTTTGAACTATCTTTAATCAGACTTTATTGGACTTTATTGTGCACTTAATGTTGTGTCCTCTTTATCCTTTTATTTGCACACTGTGGTTGGCTTAATTAATGTCATGTGTAGCGTGTAGTATTGACTGGATAGCTCAGAACAAAAGCTTTTCACTGTACCTCAGTGTACTTGATGATAACAAACTAATCTAATCTATACTAAACTTAAGGACCTGTCCCACTTGGGCAACCTAATCCGCGAGTTCTGGTGAGTTTGCCCTTGACTCATACTCGCAGCATGGTCGACACGAGGTCATAGGAGGTCTTCATAACTCTCCTTCATGTTCGAGAGTGGTCTCCGGGTACTCGAGGCCTCAGCTAGGTGGCCCGCGAGTAAAAAAATGTTGCCATGGAAAAAATCTATACTTTTTTTTACTCATAGGTTTAGTCATAGTAGGTCGTAGCAAGTTGTAGTAGGTCGCCATGTTAGTCATAGGTAATCGAGGGTAGTTGAAGGTAGTCGTAGATAGTCTTCATCATAGTCGAAGGGAGGTTGAAGGAGATCGAAGGACGTCGTCTTCATTCTCCACTATTCGGTGTCCAATTTTCCCAAAGTCAGTCGTAGCTAGTCGAAGCTAGTCTTCAACATAGTTGAAGGAGGGCGAAAGAAGTCTTCTACATAGTCGAAGGAGGTCTTCAACATGTCATTTTACTTCGGAGTTACGTGAGTGATTCCGTGAAGAAGACCCGCCATGCCGCATGCACGCCAGTACGTCAGCCGCACTGTCGCAAGCACCAGACTGGCAGGACAGAGCTCCTGCCAGCGGTAAGTTAAACCTAGAAGGTAAGTTAGTTTTTTACTTACTAGGGCTTTTCAGGCAGGAGCCTCTTTTCACAGAGGTTTTCCTGCCAGTTTCGCAGCCCGATGAGTGTTCCGGTTATGGACTATGGGGAAACCCAGTCTGACCACAGAAGCGGATAACCGGCAAAAGGATTGGGTTACGAGATAAGGAGCCGCTAACAATGCAGTCAGCAGCTCCCAGCCTGCGGGGTGCCGTAAAACGGCAAGAAATTCAAGCAGAGTCGCTGACAGTGTAGTCAGCGGCTCCCAGCCTGCGGGCTTGCCGTTGGGACGGCAAGAAATTCAAACAGAGTCACTGACAGTGTAGTCAGCGGCTCCCAGCCTGTGGGGATGCCCTTGGAACGGCAAGAAATTCAAGCAGAGTCACTGACAGTGTAGTCAGCGGCTCCCAGCCTGTGGGGATGCCGTTGGAACGGCAAGAAATTCAAACAGAGTCACTGACAGTGTAGTCAGTGGCTCCCAGCCTGTGGGGATGCCCTTGGAACGGCAAGAAATTCAAACAGAGTCACTGACAGTGTAGTCAGCGGCTCCCAGCCTGTGGGGATGCCATTGGAACGGCAAGGAAGTAACGCTAGAGTCACTGACAGTGGGGTCAGTGGCTCACAGACGTTGGTCCCCAGGCAAGGAATTATATGGGACTAATTCAGCCCTATTTGGACTCGGGTGAGTCGGGCTACAAAGGGTTCTCCTTGTAATAAAATGTATATGTTATAGTGTTTTTTTTAAAGTTAAAAGCTAAAGGAAAAGTTAGTCATAAAAAGTTATTGTTATATGTCTCTGACAATGTAATCCTTGTTGTTTAGCAGAAGTTGCTGTGAATTGTTTTAACCCTTCACAGGTAAAACTGTACACTAAAAATGTTGATTAGTGAGCTTATACTGTAATAGCGTGGGCCCATGGGACAGGCCTCGCCAGCAGTACCTGAAAGGGCTGCTTCATGTGTAATAGTGCGGGCCTATAGGACAGCGGCGCCTGGGATAGGGCTGCTTCATGTATAATAGTGCGGGCCTATGGGACAGGCAGCGCCTGACAGGGCTGCTTCATGTATGAAAGTGCCGGCTACGGGAGAGCCATGCCAGCAGCGCCTGATACAGGGCTGTTTCATTGTGACATTTGTGCGTTTGAAACGACTATCCCAAATACAGCAACTGTTGTATACAGTGCTACAGAGGTCTCCCTCTTGGAGGCAGAGACCAAGACGGGTCGGTATCCTGCTGACACTGAGTATCAGGGTATGGCCGTGGCGCATACCCCAAGGGATGAAGGGCACATGTCAGAGGTACCTTTTTCCTGACAACAAAGTTGCCATCCCAGCAGAATATTCTGTTTGGGTTAAGGCCAATGGGTTTGTATCAGTATTGGTATCCTGCAGCCTGCGGCAGCGCCTGTTTAGGGTTGCATACGAATCACCCTCTCTGAGGAGGGAAGAGCAAAAGGTCAAGATTTAACTGACTCCAGGCTCTAAAGAAGTCAATAGAACATACTTAAGCACATATGTATGCTGGCAGTGAACAGTGCAAACAGGGGGATGTGAGAGCCAGCCGTTGAATCTGTTAAGGGCCTGTCCTACAAGCACGCAACTCTATGTGATTAGCGCGACCTAACGTGGTCGCTTGAGCCGTCCGGCGTCGCGGGGCCGGTCCCACTTCGATCGGCGGAGCCGTGCGGAATTGTGCGGAGTTCGTCCCGACATTGCGCAGGGCTCCGAAAAACTGACTATGTTCAAAGATTCGGTGCGACAACGGCTTGTCGGCTCGCAGTCGCCTCGACGCATTACACACCGCCTCGACATCGTGCCTCTGTGAACCTATCTGTAGGTGCCTCCGTAACCCTCTATGTGTGTGGCTCCATGGCCCTCTGTGTGTGTGCCTCTGTGCCCCTCTCTGTGTGCCCCTCTCTGTCCTGGCGAACTTACCTTAAGACTTCGCTCCAAGTTCGCCTCACTTTGCGCTGCGTTGCGCCACTCACCCGACCTCCGCGCGGCCCCTGCTGCCGGTTTGGTCACGCTTGCCGCATGCAGGCGCATGCTGGTGGGAATGGCCCTGTACAGGGGATCACCCGACCTCCGCGCGGCCCCCGCTTCTAGTTTGATCGCGTTCATCGCATGGAGTCGGATGCTGGTAGGACAGGCCCTTTATTCAGGTAGGCCTATTCAACAGGGGAAGAAAGGCTGGCAGATGAATCAATTAGGCCAATGGATTCATAAGGGTCAGAGATCCATGCTATACAAATCCCATTACATAGGTTATCAAAGACAATATAACTGTACAATAACAGTAAAGCTTTGGGGTATGGAATAAACTGTTTGCTGGTCATTGGGATTTACCTTTAATTATTATTAGCCTTGACTCCACCTTGTGGCAAGAGATTGTAGCTATAGCAATCTTTAACAAAACTGAGTTTTATTTTCATCAAGAGTAATTGGCAATATAGCAGCTGTGTTTCAGCCGAGCAAATCAAGGAACTGATATTGTGTAAGTAGCAATTAGACCATTGTTACCAACCTTATGCTATTGTCAGCTGAAGCTACCTCAGCCACATTGATGAAGTAACAGTATTCATCATTGCCGAACATGACAATAACTCATTGAACTTGAACTTGAAACACGCTACAGTAGTGTGGTCGGTCGAATTCAGCATTGTTTATTGGTTATTAGTCAACAAACAACTACACAAAGGAAGGTCGGTTCAGACTATTTCAAGGTGGCTGCAGCAGGTTCTGGGTTATACAGGTATTAACACTGACGATTGTATATCTCATTCCATTTAGATAGTGTGTTTACATCTCATTCCACTAGGGCAGCAGCTATATCGGCGACCAAGGCGAGGGACGTGGCCGTCGACCATATTTTGGCAGCCGCCGAATGGGCAAATGAGCTGATGTGTCAGAATGTGCCCAGTGCCGATCCAGGGCTGTTTGCCAATGCTATTTTAAGTTCTTTTTTAAGTGCCCTGGATAGAGGGGTACTGTTGTTTGTTTATATTTTTTAAATAAACTTTATTACTGCATTAAATGCAATGTTACTACTAATGCATGAATTTCTCATTCGAGTCAATCAATGCAGTGGAATGCTGAGATTTGTAATCTGCAGCATGAAATCACAAAGCTTTGAACTCTTCACGGAATCACTAACGTGACTCCGAAGTAAAATAGTAAGATTAAACGAGCTTACCAGTTTGAAGTTTGATCTTGAGGAGTTACGTTGGTGATTACGTGCCCGCCACGCCCAACCCTCTCTCATAAAGGATCATCTGGTAGTTCTCGAGTCACGCATCTTACTATGTCACTTCGGTGTTGTTATTTATGATTTCATACCGCTGCTTTGGGGATTGGTGCGCATGCGGACAGGCGGGTCTTCTTCATGTAATCACCAACGTCACTCCTCATAAAATCAAGATCAAACTTCAAACTGGTAAGTTCTTGTTTAATCTTACTATTTTTGAAAACTCTGCTAAACTCGCCAATTAGGTTGCCAAGTGGGACATCCCCTTAAATTTACCTAATTTTGTTTATCATCAATGCAACAAGTAGACAATCCTACGTCTAGGCAAAGATAAATCTTTTGCTGTAAACAGACCAGCTACCGGCAACTCCATACTTTGGTTTTCATCTATGTTCTTTGAGCAAGCTAAAAATGTCCAGTCTAATTGTAAAATTAATCTCTTATACTGCTGAAACTAACAATAGTGGACTAGGAATTGGGTACATCAATTTATTGATTAGAAGAAAATAAATAAATCAAAGTGGTTAGCCCCTGGCTCTTCCAAAGTTCTACATTATATTCAGAATGTAGAAAAGGGAGCAGTTCCTGAAAGTGGTATGATATTTGGAACACGTAGCTACTTTGCAGATACTTATCAACAGTTGAAAAGCATTGGTATTCTCAAGCTGCTAATACTACAGTGAAGGTATCGCATGAATCGTGTTGTTGCACAACTACATCAACCTGGGTTTGACCTGTGACCGGCGTCAATGTGGGGAGCTTCCTATGTTGACGTGAAGTATCCCAGTGCTCCAGTTCCCACCCACATCACAAAGTTGGTTGAAAGGTTACTTGGCTTTCATGAATTTACTGTTAGTGTAGCTAGGTGGTAGGACAATTAAGGTGAGTTTAATAGCAATGCACGATGAGAAAAGGCCATCACAGTCATTTAAAAAAATCCTCTGATATTCAGAAACATTCCAAAAGTGATAAAAAATTAAACATTCCATTAAAATTAAACATTCCATTAAACTAAATGAAAATAAAAATTTTAAATTAAAACATTAGACATGAGATAAGGACAACTAAATCCATTTTAATTAATTCAAATTAAACATAAATTGAGGCGGCACAGTGGCAGAGCAGTTGCGATGCTCCCTTTCAATGCCAGAGACACACAGATTTAATCCTGACCACAGGCGCTGTCAGTATGGAGTTTGTACGTTCTCCCCGTGACCGCGTGGGTTTTCCCCGGGTGCTCCAGTTTCTTCCCACATTCCAAAGAAATACAGGTTTGTAGGTTAATTGGCTTTTGTAAAGATCGTAAATTGTCCCTAGTGTGTAGAATAGTGCCAGTGTACTGGGATCACTAATCGGCGCGGACTTGGTGGAGTGAAGGGTGTAGTGTACGATACCGAAATTAAGGCGAGAAGCCAGGTGTAGGAGAAGTACCTTTATTCGGTCCCTTCGTGTTGGAAGGAAGTCCACGAGAGAGAGATAGCACCCAAAACCCTTGCCTTTAAACCCTCTGGTCAAGGGCCGCCTCTGGACTGATCCATTCCCGTTCTGAGGGGTTTGACCTTTAGGATGGCCCGGCCCTTGGGAACCGCCACAGGACCCCCCCCCAGAACCCGAGGCACGAAACGCACCGGCGGGCGCACAACCCGGCCGGACCGCGTGCGGAATTTAGCCGACCGAGGGGCTGGCGGGGGGACAGATGTAGGTTACGGGTGGAGGGAGTGGCGGGACAGGTGGAGTGACAGGCGGAGGGAGCCGTGAAGGGGGGCGCCCTCGAGGTCGAGGACGGGCAACCATCACCGGCTGGTCAATGTCCAGATGTGCCGGCTTCAGCCTCCGGCCGGCCCCCCATGTCCAACACAAAGGTCGTCTGCCCGTGTTCCAGCACTCTGAATGGGCCCTCGTACGGCCTCTGGAGTGGTGTCCGGTGGGCATCACGGCGCAGGAAAACGTAGGGGCAGTCCCGGAGGGCTGATGGCACATGCGGGCGAAATGTCCCATGGCGGGACGTCGGAACGGGTGCGAGCCTGCCAACTCGCTCGCGAAGGCGCTTTAGGGTGGATGAGGGCATTCCCTGCTGCCCCGGTGTCGACAGCACGAACACCCCGGGCACCGTGAGTGGCGACCCGTATACGAGCTCCGCCGATGATGAGGCCAAATCCTCTTTGGGGGCAGTTCGGATGCCCAGCAAGACCCACGGCAACTCGTCCATCCAGTCTGGGCCGGAGAGTCGTGCCTTCAGCGCTGCCTTGAGCTGCCGGTGAAACCTCTCCACCAGTCCGTTGGCTTGCGGGTGATAAGCCGTGGTGTGGTGTAGCCGCACCCCCAGCAAGTGAGCCATGGCTGTCCACAGCCTGGAGGTGAACTGTGGCCCCCGGTCCGAGGAGATGTGCGACGGCACCCCAAAGCGAGCAATCCAGTGCATGGACAACGCACGAGCGCACGTAGCCGTTGACGTGTCAGCCAGTGGTATGGCCTCCGGCCACCGCGTGAAGTGGTCCACCATAGTGAGGAGGTGGGTGATGCCCCGGGACGGAGGGAGAGGCCCCACAATGTCCACATGGAGGTGGTCGAACCGCCGGTGAGGTAGGGCGAACTCCTGGAGGGGTGCCCGGACATGCCGCTGAATCTTTGCCATCTGGCACGGAATGCAGGTTCGAGCCCAGTGGCCAACCTGCTTGCGCAGACCGTGCCACATGGACCGAGCAGCCACCAGTGTTGTCGTCGCCCGGATTGATGGGTGAGCCAGCCTGTGGATCATGTTGAAAACCCTCCGGCGCCAGGCGGCAGGGACGATGGGGCGCGGCTGACCGGACGGCACATCGTACAAGATCGTCGCCCCTCCTGGACCGAGAGGGACATCCTCGAGGCGAAGGCCGGAGATGGCAGTGCAGTAGGCGGGCATCTCAGCGTCCGTGAGCTGCGCATCCGCCAGGGCAGAATAGTCCATTCCGGGTGCCACCGTGAAAACGGCGTCGATGGCGGGGCGGGACAATGCGTCGGCCACCCGGTTCTCCTTCCCCTCGACGTACCAGATGGCTGTTGTGTGTTCCGATATGTAGGCCAACTGCCGCTGCTGTCGTGCGGACCAGGGGTCAGAAACCTTCGCCAGAGCGAAAGTGAGCGGCTTGTGGTCCGTGTAGGCGGTGAACGGGCGGCCCTCCAGAAAGTAGCGGAAATGGCGCACTGCTAGGTAAAGGGCCAGGAGCTCGCGGTCAAACGCGCTGTATTTGGTCTGAGCGCGGTTGAGGTGCCGGCTGAAGAAGGCCAGGGGCCGCCAACGTCCGTTGGTTAGCTGCTCCAGCATGGCGCCGACCGCAGACTCCGAGGCGTCCACCGTGAGCGCTGTCGGGGCATTTTCCCGCGGGTGCACCAGCATTACGGCGCGAGCAAGGGCCTCCTTCGCGCCGTCAAATGCTGCCACCGCTTCGTTGGTCCACAGGACGTTCTTATGCTGCCCACCCGCCAGCAGTTGATACAGTGGCCGCATGATGTGGGCTGCGGATGGCACAAAACGGTGATAGAACGCCACCATCCCGACGAACTCCTGCAGGCCGCGCACCGAGTGTGGACGGGGAAACCGACGGATGGCGTCGACCCTGTCCGGCAGGGGAACCGCGCCTTGCGAAGTCACGTGGTGGCCAAGGAAGTCAATTTCGGTTACCCCAAAACGGCACTTGGCGAGGTTGACAGCCAAGCCATGCTCGCTGAGCCACTGACAGAGCTGCCGGAGGTGGGCACAGTGCTCCTGCTGCGAGCGGCTGGCCACCAGGATGTCATCGAGGTAGACAAAAACAAAGTCCAGGCCACAACACACCCCGTCCATCAAGCGTTGGAATGCCTGAGCAGCGTTCTTGAGGCCGAACGGCATCCGCACGAATTCATATAGGCCGAACAGCGTGATGATCGCCGTCTTGGGTACATCCTCCGGGTGCACCGGGATCTGGTTATAACCCCGTACCAGATCCACTTTGGAGAATATAGTAGTCCCGGCCAAATGGGCGGTGAAGTCCTGGATGTTTGGTACAGGGTACCGATCTGCGGTTGTTGCGGGATTCAGCCGCCGATAATCCCTGCAAGGTCTCCAGCCCCCGTTTGCCTTAGGGACCATGTGGAGTGGGGATGCCCATGGGCTGCTGGAAGGGCGGACAATCCCCAAGGACTCCATTGTGAGGAATTCCTGCCGTGCCAGACGTAGTTTATCCGGCGGCAGGCGGCGTGCTCGTGCATGGAGAGGTGGGCCAGTAGTTGGAATGAAATGAACCACCCCGCGACTGGGGGTTGAGGACCGAAACTGTGGGGTCAGGATGTTTGGGAATGCGGCCAATACCCGGGCAAAGCGGGAATCCACTGACGCCAGGGGGCGTTCCACCGGCTCGTCCAATCGTAGCGTGATCGGCTCCATTGTGGCGGCGTTGACCAAACGCTGACGCCTGACGCCAGGAGGGAATGCGCCCGGAGGAAGTCCGCACTGAGCAACGGCTGGGAGTTGTCCGCTATGGTGAACTGCCACGAGAAGTGGCAGGAACCGAACACGATCGGGACCATTCGAATCCCATAGGTGCGGATGGGACTGCCATTCGCCACGGTGAGTACGGGCCCCCGCTTACCGGAACGAATGTCGGCCAGCGAAGGGGGCAGGATGCTCAGCTCTGCCCTGGTATCGACGAGGAAGCAGGTCCCGGAGCGCTGATCCCAGGCGAAGAGGCGATGGATCTGGCCGGCAGCCACGGGGACTATGGGCAGCCGGCCCAGGCGTTTCCCGGGAACGTGCATGGCTGACAGCATCTCCGTTCTGCAGCGTCCCAGCGCTGGTGGTAATAGCACCAACGCTTCTTGCTGGCTGCGCTGGGAGCTTGCTGGTGCTGGGCTGCAGGTGCAGTACCCACCATGGCCGCGGGGGGCGATCTTCTCGGCCTCCGGGATGCAGCTGTCACTCCTTCCACAGCTCCCCCGCCCCACCGGAGGAAATCGGGAGCTGCCGGAGTGACGTCATCAGTGCGCGCCATCCGCATCACGTCGCCGTGCCTGGCAACGGCCAGCGCGTTGACGTCATCGGAGCGTGCCGTCCCGAGCGCGTTACCATGCCTGGCAACGGCCAGCGCGTTGATGTCATCGGGGCGCGCCATCCACAGCGCGTTGGCACGCCTACCGAGGGCCCTGATGTCGGCGAAGGAGACGTCCGTGAGCTGCAGACGGATGTAGGCCGGCAGCAGGTGCAGGTAAGTATATTCAAACAATAGGCACGGCGTGTGCCCATCCAAAAGTGCAACCATCTCCTTTAGGAGGCTCGACGGCCGTCGGTCGCCTAGGCCCTCCATATGAAGGAGCCTGGCAGCGCGCTCCATCCTGCTGAGCCCATAAGTCTCAAGCAGGAGCTCCTTAAGGCCACGGTATTTCTCGGTGGCCGGGGGTCTGCGATGAAGTCTGTGACCTTTTCAATTGTGTCCTGGTCAAGGGCCCCCGCCAAGTAATAAAAACGGGTGTCATCGACCGTTATGCCCCGCAGGTTGAATTGGGCCTCCGCCTGCTGAAACCAGATGCGCGGCCAGGTGGTCCAGAACGTAGGCAATTTCACCGATACCGCGTCCAGGGACAGGGCTGGGTCGGCATTTGAGGAGGAAGGACGGGCTTTATTCTCCATCATGACGACAATGGAGCGTCAGGGGTCACCAATGTAGTGTACGATACCGAAATTAAGGCGAGAAGCCAGGTGTAGGAGAAGTACCTTTATTCGGTCCCTTCGTGTTGGAAGGAAGTCCACGAGAGAGAGATAGCACCCAAAACCCTTGCCTTTAAACCCTCTGGTCAAGGGCCGCCTCTGGACCGATCCATTCCCGTGCCGAGGGGTTTGACCCTTAGGATGGCCCAACCCTTGGGAACCGCCACAAGGGCCTGTTTCCGCACTATATCTCTAAACTAAACTAAAAATGAAATGTCAAAGTACAATCAGAATGGGAATGACCGTGAGATAATTTGAAAGCTGCATTCACAGTGGCTTACACAGCAGACTTGAACTTCCTCACAGTCACAGAGGTATGAAACTGTCAGTATTTATTCACGGAAATGTTGGTCCATTGTCATATTAACATTGCGGTTGTTAGCAGTTTTTTCACAGAGTTATGTGACTATATTATCTTACCAAAAGGCTTTGAACAGTGATTTATCTTATTGAAATGAACTTTAATTAACTTACTTAGCTTACATAAATAAGAAAAAAATTCCATCAAGAATCAAATAATTTTTCTGATAAGCATTTTATTATTGCTGGTGGGGAATCATTTGAAAACACAGAGGTCAAGAAATTTAGACAAAATGTATTGGGTTTAGTCTATTAATCCTTTAGTACTTTAACCCTGTGCCCGAATCAACAGTACAACACTGTTTCTCATAGATATTAATGATTTGGTTTGGTTTAGTTCATAGCTACGGAGTAGAAACAGGCCCTTCGGCCCACTGAGACGCACTGATCAACAATCATCCCGTGCACTAGTTCTATCCTACACACCCGGGACAATTTAGAAAGATTGTAAATTAATCCCTTTAACTGAATTTGTGATGGAGTTTCAGGTGAGGGAAATTCAGCGAATTAAAGAGAAGGGCAATACTGTAAGATTGAAAAATTGCTAATAATTGCTGGAGTGTGATAAGAAGTGATAAAGCTTACGAATTGAACAGTTCACCTGCAAGTGGAGTCAATATGTGGCAAAAATGGTTGAACAAAGTTAAAGGTTGCAATAAACTAGATGTCACAATAGAAATAAATGGTGTGAATCACAGCCATAAACCAGATGAAGGAGTATTTTCATCAAAAATGGAAACTGAAATACTTGAATATTTGACATTTCAGTAGTGGAGGCAGAAAGGAGGGTGCCTCTTAGGGTGCTCCGGTTTCCTCCCACATCCTAAAGACGTGCGGGTTCGTGGGTTAATTGGATGCTGTAAATGACCCCTAGAGTGCAAGGATTAGGAAAGGGGAGATGCAACGAGACCTGGGTGTCATGGTACGCCAGTCATTGAAAGTAGACATGCAGGTGTAGCAGGCAGTGAAGAAAGCGAATGATATGTTAGCATTCATAGCAAAAGAATTTGAGTATATGAGCAGGGAGGTTCTACTGCAGTTGTACAGGGTCTTGGTGAGGCCACACCTGGAGTATTGCGTACAGTTTTGGTCTCCTAATCTGAGGAAAGACATCCTTGCCATAGAGGGAATACAGAGAAGTATCAGTTCACCAGACTGATTCCTGGGATGGCAGGACGTTCATATGAAGAACGACTGGATAGACTTGGCTTGTACTCGCTAGAATTTAGAAGATTGAGGGGGAATCTTATAGAGACTTACAAAATTCTTAAGGGGTTGGACAGGCTAGATGCAGGAAGATTGTTCCCGATGTTGGGGAAGTCCAGAAAAAGGGGTCACAGTTTAAGGATAAGGGGGAAATCATTTTTCACACAGAGATTAGATTAGATAGATTCCTTTATTGTCATTCAGACCTTTCGGTCTGAACAAAATTGTTACCAAGCAGTCATAACATATGATAAAAAAACCAAAACACACAATAAACACATGTCCAACATCCACCACAATGAGTTCACCAGGCACCTCCTCACTGTGGTGGAAGGCAAAAGTCTTAAATCACTGTCTTCATCCCTCCTAGTTCTCCCTGTGCGCTGAGGCGTTCTAGGCCTCCGACGCCGCTAGAGCACCGCAGCTCTAAGCCAGACCGGTGAGAGTGGTGAATCTGTGGAATTCTCTGCCACAGAAGGTAGTTGAGGCCAGTTCATTGGCTATATTTAAGAGGGAGTTAGATGTGGCCCTTGTGGCTAAAGGGGGTATAAAGAGAAGGCAGGTACAGGATATTGAGTTGGATGATCAGCCATGATCATATTGAATGGCGGTGCAGGCTCAAAGGGCCGAATGGCCTACTCCTGCACCTATTTTCTATGTTTCTATGTCTATGTAAGGAGTGGATGCAAAAGTGGGATAACATAGAACCTGTATGAACGAGGGATGGATGGTTGGTGGGGATTTGGAGGGGCCGAAGACTGTTTCCACGCTGTTTCTCTAAACTAAAGTAAACTAAAGATGGAGTAGCTCTGTTTGAAAACTAGAATGAAATCAGTGCGGTGGTCAGAAATAACCTTGACTCGGTATATCAGAATCAGTTTAGACAAATGTAAGAAATTAATCCCTGTTGGTAGTAATCTATAGGAACCTTCCCAGTAGCTACATAAGTGTAAGCAAAGGGATAATGGGGACATAAGAAAAATACTTCAGAAATGGTAGGTATTTTTTAGATCTTCATATAAATTGGATAAATCAAATTGATAAAAGGTAGCCATGTGGTAGTGTTCATATTTTCTTAAGAAAAACATGTTGTGAAACTAACCAGGGAACAGGTTATTTTAGATCTGATTCTATGTGTTGAGGCAGGATTTGTTAATGATTTAATAAATAAACTATCTCCTGAGAAAGAGTGATCATAACGAGATAGTATTTCACATCTAGTTTGAACACGGGAAACTTATGTGGGTAGTTGGCTAAAGGGGCTTGGAAATTAGGTTAAAAGATAAACTGGTATATAAGTGTGGGAATGTATTTAAGGACGTTTCCTGATTCTTATCAAAAGTCTTTCACTGAGAAATAAAGACATATTTAACTCTGGATGTCATTATTCCGACAAAATTAAACATGGTGTCAAATGGAATCAAAAGACTTGCAACATTACAAGGATTATTAGTACACCAGAAAACTGTAAACATTTTACCAAAAAATAATGGAGAAAACAAATACGAAGAATGAACTGGAAGAAAATGTAAAACAGGCTATAAGATAAGCATATAAAAAGCGAGAGGGCAACTATAATAAACACAAGATCCCCGGAGGATGAGACCAAGATAATAAAAAATATAGAGAAATGACATAAAAGTATTTTATCTGTCTTCACAATATGAGATACTAAAAGCCCTCCAATAATAGAACTATTTTAGGCAAATCAATAGGAGTAACGGCTTCCAAGTAATTTGGATCTTTTGGCCTGATCCTAGGGTCTTAAACACTGATACAATGGATAACATTCCAAAGCCCTCAGTGGGTTGGCAAACTGTGGGAAGCTCTCAATTGGTTTGTAAGCTGCAGATATAACTTCTCTATTCGAGAAAGGAAAACAAATTAAAGCAAAAGACTGCAAGACATGGCGAAAAACTGAATCAAAACAAATAGTTGGAAGAACTCAACAACACATGGGTAATATTTTGCAGGAAACACATGGTCGGCACAAAATGCTGGAGTAACTCAGAGGGACAGGCAGCATCTCTGGAGAGAAGAATGGGTGACGTTTCGGGTTGAGACCCTTTCTAGTTTTAGTTTTTACTTTTAGAGATACAGCTCGGAAACAGGCCCTTCGGCCCAACAGGGTCCGCGCCAGCCACAAATCCCTACAGATTAACACTATCCTACACCCACTAGGGACAATTTTTACATTTACCAAACCAATTAACCTACAAACTTGTATGTCTTTGGAGTGTGGGAGGAAACCGAAGATCTCAGAGAAAACCCACGCAGGTCATGAGGAGACCATACAAACTCCGTACATTCAGCACCTGTAGCCAGGATTGAATCCAGGTCGCCGGCACGGCATTTGCTATAAGACAGCAACTCTACCGCTGCGCCACCCTTTTTCAGACTGAAAACGGGGTTGACATTTTACGGATTAAGGAAACTTCATCAGAACTGAAAAAGTAGGAAGGATTGACCCCAGTCTGATTCTTCACTTTGCTGAAATCTCCATCTTATAGCCATGGAGCCACACAGCACAGAAACAGGCGACTAAGATGCTCCATCTAAGCAAGTCCTGCTTGCTTGCATTTGGCCCATTTTGTCCCTCTAAATCTTTCCAGTCCATGTGTCTTTTAAATGCTGTTTTGGTATCTACCTCAACAAACGCCTTTGGCAGCTCGTTCCATATGCCCACCACACTATTTGTGAAATGGTTACCCTCCAGGTTCCAATTGAATATTTTCCCTCTCAACTTAAACCTATGCCTTCTAGTTCTTCATCCTGCTACCCTGGATAAAATAATTTGTGTATTAGACCATAGGCGCACTAGTAGGCCATTCGGCCCTTTGAGCCAGCACTGCCATTCACTGTTATCATGGCTGATCATCCACAATCAGTACCTCGTTTGTGGATATTCTTCCTATCCATTCTTTAGGGATTGTCTTTTTTTTAAATTTAGGTTTTTGGGAATTATATATCAATACCGTTTGGCTGATTTACAGAAAATAGTGTTAAAATAAGTGGTTTGGCAAGGCTGCCACATTGATCATTGCTGGAGCCTCAACGTTTTACAATCTATTTTAATGCCTCCAATAAAGTGTATTGTAGACAGTTGTGCTGTTACTGCAAAGAACGGTGCCAAGGCATATGTGCTGAAGACACAAATTATAAAGGCAAATGGATGAGTTGAACAAAGTGAGCAAAAATTTGGCAGATGACATACAACATAAACAGGTCATTCAGCTCACCGTGTCCATGCCGACACTTTTTTGCCCATCTACACTAATCCCATTTGTTCACATTAAATCCTTATCCTTCTATGGGAAGAATTGAAAGTAAGGAAGTCTTGAATGCACCAGAATCTCAGTATCCTCTTGGTCAGAATCCTCCTGCCCTGGGTAAAATAATCTGTGCATTCCTCCTATCTATTCCTTGTGGATTGTCTTTCTTAAACACGTTTTTGGAATGATATATCAGTACAGATTAGTTGACTTACATAAAATAGTATTAGGAAAGTATCTTGGGATGCGTCACAGCATGGTTTGGAAACATCTCCATCCAAGACCGCAAGAAATTGCAGAGAATTGTGGATGCAGCCCAGACCAACACACAAACCAACCTCCCTTTCATTGACTCCATTTACATTTCATGCTGCATTGGCAAGGTCATCAACATGATCAAGGGTGAGGCTCACTCCCTCTTCCCTCCTCTCCCATCAGACAAGAGGCATATAAGTGTGAAAATGCTCACCTCCAGATTCAGGGACAGTTTCTTCCCAGCTGTTATCAGGCAACGGAACCACTCTATCACCAACAAGAGAGGAATCCTAACCTACCATCTACCTCATTGGAGACCTTTGGACTATCTTTAGTCAAACTTTACTGGACTTTATCTTGCACTAAACATTCTTCCCCTTTTCCTATATCTGTACACTGTGAATGGCTTGATTGTAATCATGTATAGTCTTTCCACTGACTGGATAGCATGTAACAAAAAAGCTTTTCACTGTACCTCAGTAAACATGAAAATTAACTAAACTAATCTAAAAACTGGAAATTTGAGCATATAATACAAAGTGCTGGGGGAACTGAACAGTCTCGCATTACTCCCATCGGAGAGAAGAGGAAAACTTCTCAAAAGTAGCCATACTTTGAGGAGATTTTGCAGTTGAGCAGTGGGATTGACTATTGCTGATGATTTAGACAAAAGGAACTGCGGATCCCAAAATCTTGAACCATACACAAAGTGCTGGAGGAACACAACCAGTCAGGCTGCATCTGTGCAGGGAATGGACAGGCGGCCTTTTGCGTCTGGATTCTTCTTCAGACTGTTTTACTATGTTCTTGTAGTCTAAACTGTTTAGTTTAGTTTAGAGATAAAGCACGGAAACAGGCCCTTTGGCCCAACGAGTACTCACCGACTAGCGATCTCCGCACACTTACACTATCCTACACACGCTAGGGACAATTTTACATTTTACATTTATACCAAGCCAATTAATCTACAAACATGCACATCTTTGGAGTGTGGGAGGGAACAACAGATCTTGGATAAAACCCACATAGGTCATGGGAGGACATAGAAATTCCATATCGACAAGCGCCTGTAGTCAGGATCAAACCTGGGTGTTTAAACGCTGTAAGTCAGTAGCTCTACTGCTACGCCACTGTGCCTGCCTAGAGGTTCATAGAGGTAACTAAGAATTGGCCTACATGAGAGCAACAGGTATTGCAAATTAGCAATGTACGAGCAAGTCTACCCCAGCATGTTATCAACTCCACTGTACATTTCAAAATTAATTGGGTATGTTTTTCCAAAATATTGTGCTGGGGGGGGGGGGGGGGGGGGGAGTGAAGAGCCAGGGATTGGGATTAAATTAATTGTTTTTACAAAATAAAAACAGAAAATGATAGATGTTTTCATTGAACCTGACAGCATCTGT
The DNA here is from genome assembly GCA_963514005.1 of Raja brachyura. The sequence continues at coordinate 54,259,282 of OY740788.1, forward strand.
GGAGAGAGGGAGGGTTCATGTTTCAAGTCAATTAACTTTTTTCTCTATTTTCCACACTCAGTTTCTACTTTTATTTCAGATATCTGGTTCATTCTTCCATTGCTGCTTTTCAGAATTTGGCACAGGGGCCAATACAACGAGTCTCCCTTCATCTGCCCTGTAAAAGCCTTTGGATTCTCACAGAATGATGATTGGAAATGGGAAATAAAACATGCTAGTCTGAGAACCCAGATACAAAATCTCTCCTTGCAGGAATACGTATTTTATGTATAAATGGATTTTTTATTTATTTTGACTTGGATTTTTTCACAATGAATGACTGGTAATATTTTAAAGGAACCATAATTTTTCTTTTTTATTCAATTAGTAACCCAAACATAAACCTCAAAATCTGGTTATGAAAGCAAAATCTGTTTCAAATTAAATTTTTAAACAATTAGTAACATCTACTTCTGACCAGTAAAGTGTACCAAAGTTCTGTGGGTCTCTACAAAGGAGATGAAGCTTTTTATTGACCTCATAGCTGCCCATCCAGGGGTTATTAGTAAATTTAAGTGCAGCCTCTAAAACCTTTGCTACAACTCGCATGACTCATGTTGACGGTGATGGCTTCTCCTTGACTGTGGATTACATCATAGTCTCGTCTGGGCTTGTTGCATCAATCAAGTGTAGTTTTTTGACTTGAGCTTGCAACATTAGTGCAAAGTGAAAGAATCTGTCCCGTTGGGAGTGTATGTGATACAGCACGTCTGTGTTTTCTTTCTGGAGGGAATAAACTGCACTGCTAAAGTAAAAATTAGGATGTGTAAAGAAAAAAAAACCTGTGTGTGCTGCAGGACACAACGGGAACCAATGTCTGAACAGATGATAATTAAAATATTAAATTAAAATATTACAAATGACAAATATAATTTGTTATATTGCTTTTGTAACTTGAGAGATGTGCATGCAGAATAATAATAATAAATCCATTTGCTATTAGCTTTTATAAGGTACGTGTAGGCTCTTGGTCTTTTGAAACTTATGATATAAACCTGCATATAAAAAAGTTTTCATTAACATAGAAACATAGAAATTAGGTGCAGGAGTAGGCCATTCAGCCCTTCGAGCCTGCACCGCCATTCAATATGATCATGGCTGATCATCCAACTCAGTATCCCGTACCTGCCTTCTCTCCATACCCTCAGATCCCCTTAGCCACAAGGGCCACATCTAGCTCCCTCTTAAATATAGCCAATGAACTGGCCTCAACTACCCTCTGTGGCAGAGAGTTCCAGAGACTCACCACTCTCTGTGTGAAAAAAGTCTTTCTCATCTCGGTCTTAAAGGATTTCCCCCTTATCCTTAAGCTGTGACCCCTTGTCCTGGACTTCCCCAACATTGGGAACAATCTTCCTGCATCTAGCCTGTCCAACCCCTTAAGTATTTTGTAAGTTTCTATAAGATCCCCTCTCAATCTCCTAAATTCTAGAGAGTATAAACCGAGTCTATCCACTTTCTTCATAAGACAGTCCTGACTTCCCAGGAATCAGTCTGGTGAACCTTCTCTGCACTCCCTCTGTGGCAATAATGTCCTTCCTCAGATTTGGAGATCAAAACTGTATGCAATACTCCAGGTGTGGTCTCAGCAAGACCCTGTACAACTGAAGCAGAACCTCCCTGCTCCTATACTCAAATCCTTTTGCTATGAAAGCTAACATACCATTTGCTTTCTTCACTGCCTGCTGCACCTGCATGCCTACTTTCAATGACTGGTGTACCATGACAGCCAGGTCTCGCTGCATCTCCCCTGTTCCTAATCAATCAAGTGTAGTTTTGGCCACCATTTAGATAAGATTTACATTTATAGAACTGTTTGTATAAATGCAAGACATCCAAGAGCACTTTACATGCAATAATGTACTTTTGAATTGTAGTCCTAGAAATGTAGAAAACACAATTTACACGCAGCAGGCTCCTGCAATTAATGACTAGATTATTAGTTTTAGTGATATTTTACCAGATGATGTTGGCTGAGGCACTAGGATTACTTCCCTCTGCCTTCTTGGTCAGCAGTCCCATGAGATGGGTCTTGGGCTTTAACCCATATTGAAAAGGTGGCACTTCCAAAAGTACTGATGTAGAATATCAGTCTCGATTTTTTGTGTGTGTGTCATCTTGGAGCACAAACGAATCCACTGTCTCCTGAACCAGTGGAGATGATATTTTCAATTACTAAGCTTTTAGTTCCCTTCCCCTAACTTCATTAATACAGAGGTGGTCACAAAGTGCTGGAGTAACTTAGCTGGCCGGGCAGCAACTCTGGAGAACATGGACGGTCTGAGAAAGGGTCCCAACCTGAAATGTTACCTATCCATGTTCTCAAGAGATGCTCCCTGACCTGCTGAGTTACTCTAGCACTTTGTGTCATTATGTGTAAACCAGCATCTGCAGTTCGTTTTTTCCACAATACAGAGATGGTGTTTAGTTTAGCTAACATGTCAACTCAAAGTCAAATGGAATATTCTGGGAGTTTATTCAGAATTTGACACTGTTATCAATTAGAAACTTTGTATAATTGGAACAGGTAGAAATCTTCAGTGATTATTCAAAATAACTTGAAAACAGAGAGCAAAAACAGACTAGAAGCATGAAAACCAATGAAAGGTTTCAGAACGTAGACACAAAATGCTGGAGTAACTCAGCGGGATAGGCAGCATCTCAGGAGAAAAGGAATGGGTGATGTTTCAGGTCGACCATCTGCAGTTCTTTCCTGCACAAAAGGTTTTGGAATATGTAATTATCTTTTTTGTTACATTGATAACTATTTTGTGAAGCCCAAGATTGAGATCCAAATCCATTATTTCAGTTTGTTCAGAATTGCAATACAACTTTTTAACCTGTATTGTTTTCATTAATATTATAAGGAATTATTCAGGGCTTAGAGAATGCAGGGTGCATTTCATGCACTTCAATATTATTCATGATCTAACCTCTCACTCTCCACAACCTCTCGCTGTCCATTTTCTTTCTAGTAGCTGTAACATTGAATGCTCTTAAATCTAAATCAAGTGGACAATCCTTCATTATGAATCCTCAATCCATTGTAATCACCAGTCATCATGCTATCCTCTACTCTGGCACATTCTTTCCCAAAATGATGGCACGGTAAATATCACTAAAATATAACTAAACTAAAATAAAATAAACACTCCTATTTCACCTGTCACCTCTCACCAGCTGATTCTACTCATTATCCATCAGCCATTTTCTCCCAATTCTGCCCTCCTATTGCCCCTACTGATTCCATCTGTCCGTTATCCCTCTCCTCACCTCGTTCCACATATCGCCTAGTGGTCCCTGCCTCTCACCTCTGTATCCTGGTAATCTCCCCTCGATGCTCTGTTCTGATGCAAGGTCATGACTGGATAAGTTGATCTTCTTTCTCTCTCCACAGATGCTGCCTGACTAACTAAGTTCCTCTGGTAGGTTGTTTTTTGGAGCATTTGCAGTTTAGTTGTGTCTCCTTTCATCTGCCAATTATCTTTATCTCCTCCAGTAGTCCAGATACTTAGAAAGCTGACGTTGGTATCACTGATTTCCTCCTTCTTGATTATTTTGATTTTATTTCTCTTTTCAACCTATGCGGCACTCCTCAAGAAGGATCTCGACCCAGAATGTCAGCTATTTATGTTCTACTGGGATGCTGCCTGACCTGCTGAGTAACTCCAGCCCTTTGTGTCTTTATTTGGCATTCCTCACTATAGGCTTTGGCCTTTCAATGCCGAATTCCCCACTGAATAATTGGTGACCATATTCAGATGTTAACCGTACCGCTTTCCCCACCTTCGCTTGTCAGAAATGGGGATCATCGAATGCTGAATTTTGTAACAATGATTTATTAAATTTTCTTTTACCTTTTTGATGTGATATATTTCTTAGAAAAATGTATTATGTCTTTCACTGAGGAGTTTTACTGAAGCTTCTCACATAACTACTGCAGGTTTACAGAAAACTAACCTGTAGTTCATTAAATAAAATTTATGTTTGGGATACTGTATATTATAATCAGACACAATGTATTTCACATTAAAGAGACTGAATACCACAGCTCCCAATGAATACATTTGGCAACAATCCCTCTGAACATTGAACTATGCCCTCAGGTTAAATGCAATTTAATCTGGTTTAAGCCATACATTTGGCAATAGTCTTAGTGAGTACAAAACCAGATCTTGTGGTTTATCACTATTCTTTAAACTTCCTCCTTACAGTTCAAACCAAAATAGCAAACAGTATTATGTGTATCACATACTTTCCAAACATTTGCTTTTATTTACTTGTATCTCCCATTTTCCTGTTCGTTTGCAGGCTGTGCACATTACTGCCAAGATCATCCTTTAATACTTATCCTCAATTGCCCCTGAACTGAGTAGTTTGCTCAGCTATTTGAAGTCAATGAATTTTGTGGATCTGGAGTCACGTATATGCCAGACCAGCAAAGTATGACAGATTCAGGGCGACATGATGGTGCAGCAGCAGAGTTTCTGCCTTACAGCACCAGGGTTCAATCCTGACTATGGGTGCTGTCTGTGTGGAATTTGCATGTTCTTCCCATGGCTGCATGGGTTTTCCCCGAATGCTCCAGTTTCCTCCCAGACTGCAAAAACGTACAGCTTTATGGGTTAATTGCCTTTGGCAAAGATTGTAAATTGTCTGTAGTGTGTAGAGTAGTATTTGCGTATGGAGGTCGCTGAACATAGCAGACTTTGTGGGCGGAAGGGCCTGTTTCTGCACTGTATCTCTAAACTAAATTAAACTAATTTCATTTACTGATGGTTATCAATGGGTCGCACAGTGGCAGGATTGCTGTCCCACAGGGCCAGAGACCCAGATTTGATCGTGACCTGTAGTATTGTCTGTGTGGAGATTGCATAGAAACATAGAAACATAGAAACATAGAAAAATAGGTGCAGGAGTAGGCCATTCGGCCCTTCGAGCCTGCACCGCCATTCAATATGATCATGGCTGATCATTCAACTCAGTATCTCGTACCTGCCTTCTCTCCACACCCCCGATCCCTTTAGCCACAAGAGCCACATCCAACTCCCTCTTGAATATAGCCAATGAACTGGCCTCAATGACCTTCTGTGGCAGAGAATTCCAGAGACTCACCACTCTCTATGTAAAGAATGTTTTCTTCATCTCGGTCCTAAAGGAATCCCCCCTTATCATTAGACTGTGACCCCTTTTCTGGACTCCCCCAACGTTGGGAACAATCTTCCTGCATCTAACTTGTCCAACTTCTTAAGCATATTCTCCCTGTGACCGTGTAGGTTTCCCCAGGGTTCTACATCTCAGATATGCGTGATTTGTAGTTTCATTGGATTTTCATGTGTTGGTATTGGATGAGTAAGTGTGAATGAGTAAATGAGTAATGAGTAACATACAACTAGTGTGATCGTTGATTGGCGTGGACTTGGTGGGCCAAAGCGCCTGTTTTCATGCTGTATCTCTAAACTAAATTAAATTAGCTGGGGTTTTAATGATAATCTCTTAGTTATGACTCCTCAGATCATCAATCCTGCCTTCTAAATTACTTGTTAGTAATTAATAGTAATGATGGGCCCATCTCAAAACTTCCTACAGTATTGACTCTACCTCTTATCCTGTTGCTCTATTTACCAAATGGCAAATTATGAATGTAAATATGAATAAAAGAGAAAATATTTGCGAGAATATGGGATCACTGGGAACAAACACTTGTAGAAGGAAGTGCATATTGCTGCATCTTTTTCCTTAAAGATTCCAATGTCTAGGTTAGAATGGAAGTGAGAAGATAGACATCACCTCTTCTCATAAACCAAAGGGAATGAAAGCCTGGTCTGCTCAAAGTCTTCTCAAATCATTGTCATTCAGCGTAGGCCCAAGGCAAGTATACCTTCCACAGGTGTAATGATACTGCAAAGAACTCCAGGATGTGAAATTCCTGGACCCCAATAATTGCAGTAAGCCTTCTTTTATCCCTTTATAATAAAGGCTTATATACAATTTGACTATCTAATTGTTTGTTATATCTGCATATATTTATTAAGGCACCCTGATCACACCGAGCATCTAAATTTCATGTAATATCACGTTAAAATTTTTTTGCTTTACAGCCAATTTAAATTTTAAAAATTCTACACGATCCAGCATTTGTCACTTTCTTGTACACACATTTAACCTGAATGAATATTTTTAAAAGCTCATGCATTTTCTTTTCAGCGCATATTCTTTAGTTTTATATCAACAGCAAACAGCAACTTCTACTTGGTGAGTAGAAATGGCCTATCATTTGGTACAGCCTTCAACCCAACACTTATCACACATTGGTAGACACAAAAAGCTGAAGTAACTCAGCGGGACAGGCTCTGGAGAGAAGGAATGGGTGACGTTTCGTGTTGAGTCCCTTAAAAACATGCCTTTTCTTTCTAATAAGTGCATATTGTCTCTTCACAATGATGGTTAAGGCCCCAATTTAAAGATTAAAAATAAAATGTTGGAAAATCAACATCAAATTATGTCATATCATCCTAATTTTTTTTAATTACAAGCAAATTTATGAATTGTGTCTTATATGAAAATCCTATCTCTAAAATAATCTGTTTCATACATTTCCAATATATGTAGGAATCTATCTTGAATAGATCCTATACAAGCTCATTACTCCTTCAAATTTAGTTTCTCCTAGCTGGGTGAAAAATAAAGTCTCTCTTGATTTCTGCATTGCCCATTTTACATGCAATCACATTTCAGGATATTGATAATGTTCAAAGGACGTTTATAAAACCACTACACCCAGAAGCGTTACCTGCCCTTTGTATTTTAGCATCACCCAAAATTATTCTACGTCTGCATCTCCCAACCTCACCAGATCTCACCTTCTTTTTACCCCTCCACTCTCACCCTCGCCATCATACTCAAACTTTCTTCATGCCTTCTCTTTCTCCCTCAATACTTTTATTGATATCTCTGGAGGAGGTTTGATCAGATATCTAGCTAATGACATAAAATCCATAAAGTAAAAATCAGTATTCATTTTGATGACAGCTGCCCTTTCTTTGGCTCTTTATTGAACTAAAGATAAAATATGTGTTTAACCACATGATGACTTGATGCCACATAATATTGAGTCACTTATGAAAACCATCTCCACCGTAACTAACATTACTGCATTCTACAGTTTATCCATATCTTTTATGCATATATGTTGGTATGTATTGAATGTATCATGTAACATTTCGTAGTCATAGTCCATTGTTATGAACTGTGAAATCACCGATGACATAGCAATCATTAGTCCAGTGGAGTGAATAGTTAACAGTGAATAGTGAGATATTGTTATCATCTAAAAATGGCCAGAGTTGTTGCTCAGAACACGTTGATTATTAGGTTTAGGTTTAATATTGTCATGTGTACCAAGTTATAGTTAAAAGCAAGGGTCCTGACCCAAAATGTCACCTATCCGTGTATTCCAGAGATAGTGCCTGACCTGCTGAGTTACTCCAGCACTTAATGTCTTTTTTGTAAACCAACATCTGCAGTTGCTAGTATTGATTAGTGAAAAGCTTTGTTTTGCATGCTATCTATTCAGATCAGATAATACAATACATAAATATAATCGTCAAACTCATATTGATAACATTTTGCCTGTCAGAGCAACAGACTCTGTATATGACTAATCGATCTTTCTCGCCCATTGAACGGACAATTAATGTTCTTCTTTTGCATGCCACAGAAATCAGATTAATCCTGAGAGAGATTATGTCACTTTTATCAAATGGACATTCATTTTGTTTTACCATACTGAAAGGATTGTACAATTTTCGCTGGATGTATTGGTTGCCAAGTCAGAGAATAGTTTGACATTTTGCAATGAAAGATTATGCATTGAACAAGCCTGGATCAGATTGCCAGGGGTGGTGGTGGAAGCAGATGTGATAGTGGCATTTAAGAAGCTTTTGGATAGGCGCATCGGTGCAGGGCATAGAGTGATATGGATCAAATGCTGGCAGATGAGATCAATTCAGTCAGGCATCATGTTCGGCAAGAACATTGTGGGCCGAAGGGCTCACTCCTGTGCTGTGCTGTATGTTTTATGTAGGTAGTTAATATCAGCATTTTCCCTTTTACCATTTGAAGAAATAGTCCCCAGCAATTCATTCACTTCAGTTTCATATTACTTTTTGCTTCATCTGCACATACTATCAAGCCTTAATATATATAGTTTGTGTCTCAACCACTCAATCCACATTCACTTTTGACTGTGAACTTGTCTTGCTTGCTCTCTCTTCCAAATCTTGCGTCCATGGTACATTGTTCATAATCTCCAAACTACTGGAAACTGAATGCTTCTGTTTCCTTTGTTCCATGCTTTCACAGCAGGAGAAATTCAGTTTTAGCAGGAGGACACATCCAATGCTATTGGATCAATTGCGCATGATATCATCAACCTTTAGTAAAATAAATCGAAGGAAATGGACACGAATTGGCAATTTGACACTGCCTGTTTTGGGACTCTTCTCCGTTGAATTTCAATATTTAATTTGAAACACTTTCATTGTATTATCTGACATTCTGAGATCCTTTCAACTCTTTCTTTGCATTTGTATCTCAGCACACCAGGCAAACTCCCAGGTCTGGGATGACCAATTCATCATTGAAAAAGGGCATTTATTCTTTTTTAATCACTGGACATCTCAAAGGATTTGCAGTATCGCGTCTTTACATGGACCACTTCCACATTTAATTGTACGACATGTAATTTTACCTTTCTCAAGGAAGGAAAGATAAATTCCATTTTGCTTGTCGGTCTTGTAACCAAGGAGTTTCTTTCTCAAGAGCCGTTTCTGAGGCACATCTGGTCATCATAACTTCTACTCTGCTGAATTATTCCGTCAAAGCTTTATCATGTAATGAAAATATGTCAAAATGCTCCACTTGCAATCTGCCCTCAAGATAGCTTGCTGCAGGAAATGAGAACATTCGCCATCTAGTGTCTCATAGAAAATCAACAGTAGGACCTTGGGCGTAAGACCCCCACATAGCCCTCTTCATCTTTACGTGTTAACTATTTGTTTTTTGTTTTATAATTGTTAGGCAGTTATATTATGTCATGATATGTTACCTATTACACATACATAATTGATATGCAGTGCATAAAACAAAGTTTGGCAATTGATAAATAGTTATGGATGGTCTGTGGATAACCTTGGCAGCCTATGTTAGCAGTTACTATGTTTATCCCAAGGACATTATTGCATTACTCGTATGGCCTTCTCCCATGGAATTCCTGTGGCTTTCTGACTGCTGAGTGAATTGCCTTATTTCTTTTAAGCTCCAGTGTTTTAACTTATTTGGACAGCACTGGGGATACAATTGTCTGTTCTTGGCAATGGTAATGAATGCAAATAAAAATCTGGAAAAGAATTTTTTTGGTTCAGTCTCAGTGAGAACAGTTTCTTCTTTTGGTCGCTGCACTACACTGCCTAAATTTATATCAGGAAGAGTGGAGGGGGTGAGGGTAGAGAGTTGGCCTGCCTCTGCCAGACCAGTCGAATGCTCATTGACTCTAGTTCAGTAAGAGCTCACAAGTATGTACAACTTTGTATGTTGAACTTTATGAACTGTATGTTGAACTTTCAATAGGTTCATTATAGGAAGTGATAGAGGCTGAGAGGTGATCGGATAAAAGCAGGAGAGACGTACAGTACATAAGGTACAATGGCTCTCAATGATTTCGCCCAGTGAAATTATTTTCTTACATACAGTCCGGTACAATATTCACATTACTAAGCACATCCTCCATTAGCAAGTGTTCCAAAATAATCTACTGAGCCCACATGCAAGAGGCGCCAGGTTTTGGTGCCATTTTCAAAGTCCAGTCCAAGCTCTAGCTCTTGGAGCAGCGCCGTAACCAGACAAGCCCCAGGCTGCTGTGGGCCTCCAGGCATCGCCTTCCTTGAACACAGTTTAGTTTAGTTTAGTTTATTATCACTTGTACTGAGGTATATGGAAAAGCTTTTGTTGCGTGCTAACCAGTCACCAGAAAGACAATACATGATTACAATCCGTATCTCCGACTACATTCTATCTCTGCCCCGCCCACTCTCCTGACATCAGTCTAAAGAAGGCTCTCGACCTGAAACGTCACCTATTCCTTCTCTCCAGAGACGCTGCCAGTCTCGCTGAGTTACTTCAGCATTTTGTATCTAACTACATGATAACAATCAATCCTTTTACAGTGTGTAGATACATGATATGGGAATAACATTTACTTCTCCTCGCCCATCCACCTTTGTGTCCCGTGGGTGCTTCCCGAAACCAACCTTGAGATAGGACAGACCGCGGTTCCCTCTCATTGCCGGCCTTGCTCCACGCCTGTCGCGTCTGTCGTTGTCATTGTCACCGGTTTCATCCTTCCGGTCTCTGGTCTTCGATGGATGAACAGAGGCCGGTTCGGCGGCTTCCTCCCTGCAGGCCATGGCCCACCGGGTCCCCTGCAGGTCGCTGCAGGTCCCTGCATGCTGGGAGCTTCCGCCGCGTAGCGTGCTGGTGGACAGTTGTGTAAGAGTACCAATAACAAGAGGGCACCATTTTAAGGTGAGAGGTAGGAGATTTAGAGGGGACCATAGGGATAGGTTTTTGTTACGTAGACATTGCTCGTCAGATACAAAGTGCTGCCATAGGAAGTAGTGGAATCAGATATAATTATTATGTTTAAGAGGAATTTAGATAGACAAAAAATATAGAGCAGGCAGAGGGGAAAACATTATTAATTCGGGAAAGTGGGATGAGAGTAGATGGGCGAAACGGTCAGAGTGATTGCGATGGGCTGAATGGCCCATTACTGTGCTGTATTACCTTATGACTATAACCATGACCCTCTTTATGGTTATTGCTGATCTATCTTTCCCTCTCAACTCCATTCTCCTGCCTTCTTCCATTACTGGAAACATACTTTCCAACCTCGGCACTCTACCTAGGCCTTTAAACTTTATTTTAGACTATGGAGTTACAGTGCAAAAACAAACCTTTCGGCCCACCTAGTCTGCGTTGACCAGCGCTCCCTGTGCACTAGCACTATCCTACACACCAGGGACAATTTTAACTATTTTACCAGAGCCAATTAACTTTCAAACATGTACATCTTTGGAATGTGGGAGGAAAGTAGAGCAGCCGGAGAAACCCCCGTGCTCAAATGGAGAACATACAAACTCCATACAGACAACACCCGTAGCTAGGATCAAACATAGGACCCTGGCGCTGTAAGGCAGCAACTCTATGCTGCACCAATGTACCGCAACTGTATACCTTCAGAGATCATTGGTTTAGTTTTAAATAACTGCCTTTAGCTCGCTCTGTTGGCATTTTTTCGCTGCAACGTTTTGGACTAAAAATTGGAATATGAGAATTCCTCTGGATATCCCTCTCTTTTCATAGAAATTGTAAAACAGGAACAACCTTTGTCAGTGATGATGTTTATGCTCCACATGAGCAGTGGTTTTAATCACACAGAAGAGCCCTGTTTGCATGTGCCTTCATTTGCCGTGCAGTCAACCAACTACATAGCTTATCATAGAGCCATAGAGTCATATAGCAGGGAAACAGGTCCATCAGTTCAACTTGTCCTAGCCAACCAAGATGCCCTGTCTAAGCTAGTCCCACCTGGTGTCTAAGAGGTGAGAGGTGAGAACGGGTGACAAGGGTAATGGGGAGAAGGCCGGAATATGGGTTTAGGAAGCAGAGATCAGCCATGATTGAATGGCGGAGTAGACTTGATGATCCGAATGGCCTAATTCTATTCCTATAACTTGTGAACTTGTGAACCTGCTTGCATATATATGGCCTATATCCCTCAAAAAATTTTCTGTCCACTGTCCAAATGTATTTTAAATGTTGTTATTGTAACTGCATCAACTACATCCTCTGGAGGCCTTTTCCGTATATCCAACACAGAAGAGTGAAAAAGTTCCCCCTCAGTATCCTATAAAATAGTAAGATTAAAGAGAGAACTTACCAGTTCGAAGGTTGATCTTTATTTCATGAGGAGTTGCGATGAGGGATTTCGTGAAGAACCCGCCAGCACGCATGCGCGACATTCTTCAAAGTAGCGGTGTGGAATCACAGAACAACACAGAGAAATGACTTGGCATAGTAAGATTGAAGAGACTCTAATTACCAGTTGATTATGATCGAGGGTTGGGAGCGGAGGGCACGAAATCCCTCATCGCAACTCCTCATGAAATAAAGATCAACCTTCGAACTGGTAAGTTCTCATTTAATCTTACTATTTCATTCCGGAGTCACGTGAGTGACTTCGTGAAGACTTCAAAGCTCTGTGATTTCACGCCCTGGACCACGTCCATGCTGTCACACACCACTATTAAGGATGGATGGGAGTAAACAACTTTCCAGACTGCTTGTACTGAAAAACAAGAATAATACTTATTAACAATCAAAGCAAAAACCCCTCATTCGGGGACATCTCCACGTTCTTGATCTGCATTCAGCACGGCCTCCGCGAACTGTGGAGGAGCGGCAACAGGCTTGTTATAAAACCGCTGAAAGATGGCTTCATTCGCTCATCCTGCTGTGGCGAGAATATGGTCCATGGGCACCTCCATGACCCTCGCCGCCGATGTTGATGCAGCCCTGGTGGAATAGGATTTGAAGACATTAGTGTCGATACCTGACTTACCCAAGACGATCCTGAGCCACCTGGATATCGTCTGGACTGTCACTCGATGATGAGGTTTCTTGTGAGTGACAAGCAGGTATTTCTCCATTCCCCTTAGGTGTCTCGTCACTTTGACATAGTGACAGATATGGGCGGCTAGACATAGCCTTGCATCTGCGGGGTATGCCGGGAACTTCAGCTGCAGCCCTGTGAACCCAGGTCTATGCTGCTTAAGTAGCTCATCTATAAAGAAGACTACTTCTGCAGGGGTAGAGATCATCCTGTCGATCCGGATTTTATGGAGTGTCTGTACCCTCTGCGCTGAAGTCAGTGCCAGTAACATCACCAGCTTCAGGGTGAGTTTGTCCAGCTCTAGCCCCTCCATGGGCGACCACGTCCTGAGCAGGGTTAATACTTTCCCGATATCCCAGGTGATATTATAGCGTGGTCTGGGCAGATTCGAATGAGCCTGGACACCAGCCTGTTGGATCCTACCTCAATATTGAGGTAGAATGACAGTGCACTCCTGGCGCTGTTGATGGCACTCAGGTGTAGCTCAGGTGTTCATCATGGTGCAACCCCGCCAGGAATTCCAATACGTCGGTTATGGTTACAGCGTCATAAGTAATTTGGGAGCGGCCGCAGTAGGTTTCCCATTTCCGGATGTGGGAGAGGTATTGCCGCCTGGTGGACTCCCGGCATGACGCTCCGATGGTATCCATTGTTCTGGGTGATAGGCCATACCGCAGTAATGGCCTGTTCAGAACCTGCAAGCCAACAAGTTTAGATAGCTGTGGCAGGGATGTGGTTCCCCTGACACAGGGTTAGTGACCAATTGTGGGCAACCCTCTAAGAGGACCCAAGGTTGACTGATCATATCAAAGACCACCGGATACCATGGCTGCGTAGGCCAGTCGGGTATGATAAGAATGCCCTTGGCAGCATCCATCTGGATTTTCCGCAATACCCGACTGATGAGGCAAAATGGAGGAAATGCATAGAAGAACCATTTCCCCCAGTCCAGCGAGAACGCATCTATCGCCATTGCCCCAGGATCTGGTTCCCACGAAACGTATGTTGGTACCTGATGGTTCAACCGCAACGCAAAGAGGTCGATATCCGGTTTACCAAATTTGGCTGTAACTTTAGTGAAGATTTGAGGATCCAACATCCACTCGATGTTGTCATTGAATTTGCGTGACCTGGTGTCCGCCACAGTATTGAGCTCACCTGGTAAATAGGTAGCTGAAATCCAAATATTCCGTTGAATACACCAGAGCCAAATTGTATTTGCCAATTCATCACATGAAATTGACCTGGTACCGCCCATATGGTTTAAATATGCCACCGCAGTGGTATTGTCTATTTGGAGACGGACATGAGCGTCAGTAAGATTAGAACAATAAGCTCGAAGTCCGTGAAATGCTCCCAGCATCTCCAAATAGTTTATCCCTTGTGACAATAACAGAGTAGATTCAAGGGTGTCCCATCTGCCCCCGCAACTAGAGTAGTTGTCCGTAGGTCCCCAGCCATGGGAGCTTGCGTCTGTTTGCAAGTATACCACCGGATTGGGCAAAATGATGGGTTTAAATGAGTCACAAATATTGTCCACCCACCATTGTAACTCAATCTTGGCTTTAGGAGGCAGCTGCATAGGTCTGTCGAAATGTCCAGCGTTTTGTTTTAACGCTGAGATCTTGGCTCTTTGCAGATTTTGATAATGCAAAGGTCCGTATTGAGCAGCTGGAAAAAGTGCTACGATCTTGCCAATTACCTTAGCAGTTTGTCTAATTGATGGTACACTGGCCCAGACTAAATCCTCACATACTTGGGGACATCCCCAAATTTGTTAGCTGGTATGGTGGCCCTCATGCGATTGGAATCCACCGTGAACCCCAGATAATCCATGACCTGTGAAGGGCAGAACTTTGATTTATCTGGATGGATAATGAACCCCATTTCCTGAAAAATTGCCACAGTGGCTGAAACTGCCAGTTCAGCTGATTCCAGGGTGTTGCCAACAATCAAGATATCATCCAAATAGGCCATCACTATATGATGTTGTTTCCGTAGCGTGGCCAGAATAGGTTTGAGTAATTTAGTAAATAATCTAGGGGCTGTGGTAAGCCCATTTGGCAAAGCCCTGTATTGCCAGAGCTGATCCATCCAGATGAACTTTAAGAACTTCCTATGGTGTTTCCGAATGGATACAGAATAGTATGCATCTTTTAAATCAATGCATGCCATAAAGCAGCCATGAGAAATCAATGACTTGGCTGTTTCGAACGTGTCCATTTTGAAATGGGTATATGTTACAAAGGTATTCAAATGGGTCAAATCAATAATAACCCAACATCCTCCATCCTTCTTGGGCCTGGTAAATATGTTGGATACAAATTCAATTGGTTCGTGTATAGTTTTTTCTATCACGCCTTTTTCTTGTAACCTCAAGATTTCAGCATAGCCTGCTGCCATTTCAGTGCTAGACAGCGTAAATTTCCGATCGGGCATATGCTGGGATGGAGGGATGTTGCCATTGATGAATTCAATCTCATGGCCTTGAATACTTTGCAAGATAAACTCATCTGAAGTGATAGTTTCCCATGCCCCCGTGAAGAACCGAAGTCGCCCACCAACATGTGAAGTTAAACACACAGGTGCATGAAAACCAGACCTCCTTACCTCCATGGTTACCGGCGGTCCTTGACATGTTTGGCGGGACGTGGAGGTGCTGGGTTGGGCTGATGATGCGGCATCCGCATCTTCCATGGTGGCCGCTGCTGGCCTTGCCCTAAAAAAGGCCGCGGCTGCTGGGGCTGTTGGTATCGAGGTGGAGCTGGAGTCGGGTCTAGAATGTCCTCATCCTCTGGCTGCCTGCGGCTCCCTGTTGACAATGGTGAAGCCTCCCTGTGCCCACAGGAGCTGGATGCCTGCTGCCGTTGATTCTGTTCCAATAGGAGCTCCAACATCCGCTCCATTCGGTCAATACGCCCCTCGCCCTTAGAACTTGGGCGGTCGGAGTCCTCATGTTCTGCTGAACTGCTGAGGCTCCGTTCATCGGCCCGCACCTCGTCGAGGTGAACCCGGTGCCGGAAGTTGTCGCTTCCAGCCGCCGCAGCAAAGCTGAGCGATTCCCGCGCAGGAGGTACGCTCATACGCCTCCTTTTGGCAGAGCCTGATCCCGCTGCCTCGGAGGGCAAACGCAGTAGAGAGTCGGCACCCAATGCCTCAGCACGGTGACCCGATGCCCGCGCGGGCTTGCCGGCTGCCCACATCGTGGGCCTAGCCGGCGTACGGTCCCGTCCTCCCATCCATGGAGGACTCAGTGACCGTGGCGGGACTCCTCCCAAGTGACTCTTCCTGGTCTCGATGGTTGAGGAGTCAACACTGGTCCTGATAGGTCTCCCAGTGGACTTGAGTCCCGCCATAACACCAGTCCGCATTTTAGCGGCAGGTGACGTCTTAGCCCCTAAAGGGTTAGACTTACGGGCTCCATCCCTCCCTCTCCTCCGAGGGCTCAGGAAGAAGGGCCGTGCAGCCGCACGCGAGCCCTTGCCCAGGTCGGCCAACGAGCCCGTTGGCGACCTCGATACGGAGGCAGGGTCCACCTGCTCCGGTGGTACACCGGACTCCTCGAACTCGTCACTGGAGCTCCGGTGTATCGGCGGGTCGGGCCCTGTAGCGACAGGGCTCCCCGACTTCCCTGCCTTCTTCCCGGCCTGACTAGCAGGTGCAGCCGTTGATGAGGGCCCCGGGACAGGTGGCCGGCGACTCCGGACGGACGTCCTACGGCCTTTGTTCCTCCCTTCCATGTCCCTGTTGAAAGAACACACTTCCAACAAGGACCAACCAACTTAAGGTTAGTATCACTTACCTTAGCGCTCCTTATGAAGGGCTGGCGGGGAGCCGTGCTCCACCGCCAGCTGTCGGCAGCAACGCGTTGCGACGATATGTCGTGCATGCGTGCTGGCGGGTTCTTCACGAAGTCACTCACGTGACTCCGAAATGAAATCATGCCCCTCTCATCTGAAACCTGTGTTTTTTTGATTCCCCTACCCTGGGTAAAAGATTCTGTGCATCCACAATGTTGTATTCAACAGCTCTGGTAATGCACTCCACAGTCGTACATAAGGTCATAGGTGATAGGAGTAGAATTAGGCCATTCGGCCCATCAAGTCTACTCCGTCATTCAATGATGGCTGATCTATCTGTCGTTCCTAACCCCATTCTCCTGCCTTCTCCCCATAACCTCTGACACCTGTATTAATCAAAAATCTATCTATCTCTGCCTTAAAAATAGTCACTGACTTGGCCTCCGCAGCCTTCTGTGGCAAAGAATTCCACAGATTCACCACCCTCTGACTAAAGAAATTTATCCTCATCTCCTTCCTAAAAGAATGTTGTTTAATTCTTAGGTTATGACCTCCAGTCCTAGACTCTCCCACGAGTGAAAACATCCTTTCCACATCCACTCCATCCAAGCTTTTCACTATTCTGGATGTTTCAATGAGGTCCCCCCTTATTCTTCTAAACCAGCGTGTACAGGCCCAGTCCCAACGAATGCTTATCATAGGTTAACCTTGTCATTACTGGGAACATTCTTGTAAATCTCCTCTGGACCCTCTCAAGAGCCAGCTCATCCTTCCTCAGATATGGTGCCCAAAATTGCTCACAATATTCCAAATGTGGCCTTAACAGCACCGTATAGAGCCTCAGCATTACATCTCTATTTATTTATAAATGTTAGCATTGTTTGCTTTCTTTCCTCATGGCAGTCTCCTCCATTCACTGCTATCCCAAGCTTTCCTGAGTTTCAACACTACCATCAAAATACTGTGTCAAGTCAAGTCAAACAAACTTTATTGTCATTTAGAAATACATTGATATATGCAGTTCCAAACAAAATTCCGTTACATTTGGCTCCCTGTGCAACACGATAATTAACAGAAGGATAAACATGGATAAAATGGATAAAAAGGATAAAAGGATAAATAGACAATGGTGGCAGCCCATTACATGGCATTCAGGAGTCTGATGGCTCGTGGGAAGAAGCTGTTGCAGAACCTTGATGTTCTGCTCCTTATGCGACGATATCTTTTGCCCGAGGGCAGCAGAGTGAACAGTCCGTGATGGAGATGTGTGGGGTCTTTTATGATACTGCTGGCCTTAGACACGCAACGTTTGGTCGCAATATCCCCGAATGAGAGGAGAGAGGTCCCGATGATTTTTTCCGCTGTCCTCACCACTCTCTGCACGGACTTCCAGTCAGAGGCTTTACAGTCCCCAAACCAGACAGAGATACAGCTGGTCAAAATACTCTCTATGGTGCCCCTGTAGAAAGTGGTGAGGATGGGATGGGGGAGGTGAACTCTTCTCATCCGGCGCAGAAAGTGCAACCGCTGCTGCGCTCTCTTAACTGTTGATGAGATGTTATTCAACCGGGTCAGACTGTTAGTGATCTGCACCCCCAGATCATTCAGGATCAGGTTGTTCATATTGCACCAGTCCACCAGTTGTTTCACCTCCTCCCTGTAAGCCAACTCATTGTCGTCCCTGATGAGGCCCACCACTGTTGTGTCATCTGCGTACTTCATGATGTGGTTTGTACTAAACCTGGCACAACAGTCGTGAGTCATCAGGGTAAACAGCAGTGGACTCAGGACACAGCCCTGAGGGGAGCCGGTGCACAGAGTGATGGTGTTAGAAGTGTTATTTCCAACACTCAGACTGGGGTCTGTCAGTGAGGAAGTCCAGTAGCCAGTTACACATGGGGGTGCTGAGGCCAAATGGAACCAGTTTGCTTATCAGGTGCTGGGGGATAATTATGTTGAATGCTGAACTGAAATCCACGAACAGCATTCGCACATAGGTGTTCTTCTCCTCTAAATGTTCCAGGCTCAGATGGAGTACGGAGGATATAGCGTCCTCTGTGGAGCGGTTTGGCTTGTAAGCAAACTGGTATGGGTCAAGTGTGGAGGGGAGTCTGGAGGTAATATGGTCCCTGACCAGCCTCTCGAAGCACTTCATCATAATGGGGGTGAGTGCTACAGGGCGGTAGTCGTTGAGACATTGTATGTTGGATTTGTTTGGCACTGGTATGATGGTGGCAGTCTTGAAACATAATGGGATGACAGCCTGGTTCAGCGAGGTTTTAAATATGTCCGTAAGGACATGTGCCAGCTGATCAGCACACTCCCTGAGCACCGGCCCTGGTATGTTATCAGGGCCTGCCGCCTTTCGTGCGTTCACTCCTTTTAGAGTCCTCCGTACATCCACTCATGTCAAGACTGAGTGCCTGTTCATCACAGTGAGGAATACCTTTGCTTGCAGGTGTGTTATTTAATGCCTCGAACCGTCCAAAATAGTTGTTGAGTTCATTGAGGAACTCAATGTTGTCATCACAGGGTGGTGGAGCAGTCTTATAGTCCATGATTGTTTTGATTCCCTGCCACATGCACCTGGTGTTCTTGGGGTCATGGAAGAAGCTCTGGATTTTCTGACCATGGGCACGCTTGGCCAGCCTGATGACTCGGTTCAGGTTGGCTCTTGCGGATCTGAGTGCCACCACGTCGCCGGATTTAAACGCGGCATTACGTGCTCTCAGCATTCCACGTACCTCTGTGGTTATCCAGGGTTTCTGGTTGGCCCGTACAGTGATGGTCTTGGTGACACAGACATCCTCTATGCACTTCTCCATGTAAGCAGACACTGACACAGTGTACTCCTCCCGTGGAGGAAGCAGTTAAAAGGATTTAGGCAAACCAGGTTTGATTGAAATGGAAGTTAACCATTTTTCATTTATACATACAGTTTTGTGTATACCCAGTAAACTGAGAATGAATATTAAGTATTGCCTTAATAAGTTTTGTTTCAAACAGCAGCAAAATGTGCTATTAGTTGAGAAATATCTTACAGTCATATTCTGGGCAGCACAGTGGCGCAGCAGTAGACACCTGAGTTTGATCATGACTATGGGTGCTGTCTGCACGGAGTTTGTACATTCTCCCTCTGACCATGTGGGTTTTCGCCAGGTGCTTTGGTGTCCTCCCACATTCCAAAGATGTACAGGTTTGTAGGTTAATTGGCTTCAGTAAATTGTAAATTGCCCTTCGTAGGGAGGATTGTGTTAGTGTACAGGATGATCATTGATCGGCGTGGACTTGGTCTGTCGATAATTTATTCTTCATTATTCAGAGAAAGAACATTCTAAACATTGTGGCTATGGAACGGATTCAATGACTAAACAATGACTAATCAGTGCTAGATTTGTTCATACGTCTTCATACTTTTTAAGCTTCTTGAACTATATCATTTATATAGTAAGATCTAACCGCTTACTTATTCCTTAACAAGCAGTGTCTCCCTGCTGAATATAGTTGAGCCATTTGGTATTTAGGATATTCTGGGTCATGGTTAATTAGCCCTTTTCTTGCTGGGCATCTTTGCAATCTGTAATATTCATTTGAGGAAGGGTGGAATTTCTGAATCCATCCCAACATCCTGCAACCACCTCTTCATCTCCGTAATGAATTAAACTGCTGTATTGACTTCTGGAAGGATTCCACACACCAAGAAAATACCTCACTGCAAAGTTGTGAAATTCAGTTGTGCTACATGGGATTGAGTATTTAAAATGCATTGTTAAAAATGGTTAACTGAAGGAAGTGTTCACAGCAAGATTCAGATCCATATCAGTCACAGAGTCAAATGTGTAGCAAGTGCTGGAGTAACTCCTGCTGCTCGCATCCCTGTATTCCTTCGTTATCACCTCTTTCCCAGTCAACAATGGGCCACTATGGACTCCACCCTTCCTTGGGCATCTGTTGTCAGCCCTTATTTGTTCTGACCTTTTCCTACCTCTCCCAGCATTGTGTCTAGCATTAGTCATGCAGTCATCTTGGTACAGATAAGGGCCCTGCAGAGCAGTTACCACCATCTCTTTATCGTCTTTACTTGCTGTTGGCTACACAACATAAATGTGACGAAGAAAGGTAAAATATACTGCAAAGATTCTTAGGTGTCTGTGCCTTTACATAGTAGAACTTCCTGACCGATGATTCCCCATTGTTCAACTAGAAATGTAGCCACAATGGGTGGCAGGCAAGATCCCTCAAGATCTAATGGGATGATTCCACTGTCAAACCATTTGGACATGTACATGGTTAGGAAAGGTTTAGAGGTATATATAGGCCAAATGGAGGCAGGGGGCATCAGTGTAGATGGGGCATTATGATCGGCATGGGCAGGTGGGGCCAATGGGCCTGTTTCCATGCTGTATGACTATCACTTACATAGGCTGAAATCATGAAAGCTAAACCTGCTGTTCATCAAACTTACTCTAGAATTGGTTAATACAGTGCACCTGACAAATGAGAAGGCAACGCAACTCTAAGTACTTGGAGGAGGTGGAATATGATTTGTAGGATTGATTTTCTTTTTCAAAACTATGTCTGTGCACTCGGCTGAGGGCATGTGGATGGGAGTGTGTGTCCACGGTTAGCCAATACCTTCTTGGATGGCACAACATTCACTTTGTCAGTGAAATTATACTGTCTTACCCCTTCCAGAAAGGGAATCAGAAAGAAAGGTTAGAAATCATCAGCTAGAAGCAAGGACAGAGGGTGTGGAATCTGCAATTCATTCCCACAGACAGCTGTGGCCAAGTCAATGGATATATTTAACGTGGAGATTGACAGATTCTTGATTAGTAAGGGTGTCAGTGTTATGAGGCAAAGGTAGGAAAATGGGGTTGAGAGGGAAAGATGGATTAGCCATGATTGAATGGCGGAGTAGACTTTATGGGCTGAATGGTCAAATTCTGCTTCTCCAACTTACGAACATTTTGAACAATATCTTTCAAGTCAGGATGGTCTTATGATTTAGTTTAGTTTATTGTCATATATATCAAGGTGCAGTGGACAGACTATATGCAATTGCAATCAAGCCGTACAGAGAGGAGATTAAGAATAGCATAGTTAGAGTAAGAAATGCTGCTGTTGGAGTAAAGGTTTAACAAAGTGGAACAATTGTAATGAATGATTGCAAATCCATTTCTGGTACCAGCATGCACAGAGTCACCTGGCTTGGGCAGTTTAGTTTATTTTTGTTTAGTGTAGTTTAGTTTAGTTTAGTTTAGTGTAGTTTAGAGATACAGCACAGAAACAGGCCCTTCGGCCCTCCGCCAACTAGCGATTCCCGCACACTAACACTATCCTACACACATACAGTTACAATTTTACCAAGTCAATTAGCCTATAATACAAGCCTGTATGTCTTTGGAGTGTGGGAGAAAACCGGAGCTTCCGGAGAAAACCTATGTGGATCACGGGGAGAACGTACAAACTCCACACAGCTAAGGACCCGTAGTCTCTGGCATTGTAAGACAGCCACTCTACCTCTGTGCCATCGTGCCAACCCAATGGTGTTGCCTACTTGACTTGTCCTTCAGAGTTGTTATGTTGGGTTATTATATTAGATTGGTTATTATATATTGGGATCTGATGGGCTAGAAACAAACTATTACAAACTTGGGTACAATTTGTAAGATTGATGTGCCCTTCAACTTTGCATCTGGTGGACCAGATGCAGTGAGAATGGGCTGAGGATGGACAGCCATGATTAGGCCCACAATGCTTAACGCAGTAAGATTCCTTACTTCTGCTATTTCCTCAGAGACACTTCACCATCTTACTCTAGCATGACCTTGTCTTTTTCTTCATGAGTCAACATACTGAGGGTCTTTGCATGAAATCACTCGACAGGGTGTATCTGACACCTAGTCAGGAAAGTCTGAGATTGTGCAACTAGGTTGGTCCCCATATGACCAAATACATGAATCCTCCGTGATGGTAGAGATATGATTGATAATATTTCTGGGTGCGGCCAAGAGCTATGTCATGATTAGTTGGACATGGCACTTGGTTTTCAGAAGAGTTGTTGAGGCTGGGACAGGTCGGTCATAATCATGTTAAATAGTAGGGCAAGCTTGAAGGGTCTGATGGTTTAACCTTGCTTCCATTATCTTGTATTCTTGGACTCCTGAGAGATATCTTTCTGCACCACCTCAAATCATGTGAAGTCATGAAACAAAGCCTATCCTGAGGAAACTAAAAAAATGCTTGGTGGGTGATTGCATTCCATGACTGCAATGTAATGATGTGGGCAATTGTTTGCACAGGAGTCTAAATAACAATGTGAGATGCAGTCATGACGTTATGATTCTGGGGAAAGGCAGGTGTGTAGAGCATGGTTACTTTTTCACGTATCGTATTTGACATTGGTCAGGAGAGTTGGCATGACTGAGCAATATTTTACTCGGGCATCTGTCATTTCCTTGAGACATCTGTCGACAGTAAAACGGTATAAACTGCATTTGGGCTCATTGCTTGCCAAGAAGGAATTCAACATAAAACTGTAGACTACATTGACAGCTGTTGGCAATAGTTTCCAATGTTGCATTTTGTCCAGAAAACTTCCAGACCACAATAGTAGAGCCCTGTCAAAGATTTCCTTCTAAACTCAGACAATTTAGACTTTTGTTCACATTGCTAGTTATTTGTGAGCGTTAATGGAGAGTTGCTGCATTGTGTCATGTGTGCCCTCTGACCAGGAAACCATTTCCTGCATTCACTGGGCTTTCTCTGCTGAATCCAATGGTCTGTCAGAAGTCCCAATGGCCTGGACCTGCTTCTACTTCTTACGTTTTTAAATCAAAAGGATAGAAACAGAGTTTGAAGCAACTCATTGCTAATGACAGCTACAGATTTCACAGTGCAACTCCTCAATTCGTGCAAGCTTTAGCATGAGAATTCAACATGTTGCATGGATTACTGCTGCAATAAAAACCACCTTCACTTTTAATGTCTGATTTGTTAGCTTTATTGCCTCAAAACATGAACCCATTGCAGTAATAATTTAATAGTTTTGCCAGCTTATTTTAAATGCATTAATTGCTCTATACCAATGGAAATATGATATGAATGGCTGAGAATTGTGTAGCGCAGAAACAGATCCCTTGCCTTCACCCTATGTCCATACTGACCATTTTGTCTTCCATGTCTTCCCAATGTAGATGTCTAAATACCTCTTAAGCATGGTAATAGTAAGATTAAACGAGAACTTACCAGTTTGAAGTTTGATCTTTATTTTATGAGGAGTTGCGATGAGGGATTTCGTGAAGAACCCGCATGCGCGACATTCTTCAAAGCAGCGGTGTGGAATCACAGAACCAACAAACAAAGAAATGACTTGTTATAGTAAGATTGAAGAGACTCTAATTACCAGTTGACTTTATGATCGAGGGTTGGGAGCGGAGGGCACGAAATCCCTCATCGCAACTCCTCATAAAATAAAGATCAAACTTCAAACTGGTAAGTTCTCGTTTAATCTTACTATTTCATTTCGGAGTCATGTGAGTGACTTCGTGAAGACTTCAAAGCTCTGTGATTTCATGCCCTGGACCACGTCCATGCTCTCACACATGCCACTATAAGGATGGATAGAAGTAATCATGTTTTCAGACTGGATGTACTGAAAAATAATAATGTTTATTAATTATAACAAAGAAAAAAACCCTCACTGGGGAGTAGCTGTATGTTCTTGACCCGCATTCAGCACGGCCTCCGCGAACATAACAGAAGCAGCAACAGGTTTGTTATAAAACCGCTGAAAAGTGGCTTCACTAGCCCATCCCGCTGTGGCAAGAATATGGTCCATGGGCACCTCCATGACCTTTGCCGCCGACGTTGATGCAGCCCTGGTGGAATGGGATTTAAATATATTAGTGTCAATACCAGCTGTGTCCAAGATGATCCTAAGTCATCTGGAGATTGTCTGAACCGACACTCTATGGTGTGGTTATTTGTGACTGATCAGCAAATATTTTTCCATTCCCCTTAAATTCCGCGTCACTTTTATATAGTGGCGGATATGGGTGGCTAAACATAGCCTTGCATCAGCGGGGTATGCTGGAAACACCAGCTGCAGCCCTGTGAACCCAGGTCTGTGCTGCTTTAGTAATTCATCAATGTAGAAGATTACTTTCTCTGGGGTAGAGACCATTCTGTCAATCTTGATCTTTTGTAGCGTCTGTACCCTTTGTGCTGAGGTAAGTGCCAATAACATCACCAGCTTCAGGGTGAGTTTGTCCAAAGCGAGTCCAGCCATAGGCAACCATGTCCTGAGTAGGCTTAACACTATCCCAATATCCCAGGTAACATTGTAACGGGGTCTGGGTCGATTAGAATTGAATATGCCCCACATCAATTTGGACACCAGTTTATTGGATCCTACTTCGATATTGAGGTAGAATGATAGCGCACTCCTGCCGCTATTGATGGCACTGTAGCTGAGGTGTTCATCATGGTACAACCCCGCAAGAAATTCCAGCACATCTGATATGGTAACGGAGTCTTAAGCAATGTTCATGCGGCCGCAGTAGGTTTCCCATTTCCTTATTTGCGTCAAATATTGCCGTCTCCCTGCATGATGCTCCAATTGTATCCATAGTCCTTGATGAGAGACCATACTGCAGCAATGGTCTATTCAAAACCTGCAAGCCAATAATTTCAAATGACTAAGGCAGGGATGATGTTCCCCTGTAACAGGGTTCATCACCAACTGTGGGCAATTCTCTAAGAGGGCCCATGGTTCACTTATCATTCCAAGGACCACCGGATACCATGGCTGTGTAGGCCAGTCGGGTACGATAAGAATGCCTTTAGCAGCATCTGACTGGATTTTCCGCAATACCCGACTGATGAGGCAAAATGGAGGAAATGCGTAGAAAAAGCATTTCCCCCAGTCTAGCGAGAAAGTGTCCATCGCCATTGCCCCAGGATCTGGTTCCCATGATACATATGTTGGTACCTGATGGTTTAACCGTGACAAGAAACGGTCAATATCCGGTTTACCAAATCTGGCTATAATTTTGGTGAATATTTGGGGATTTAACATCCACTCAATGTTATCATTAAATTTTCGTGACCTGGTGTCCGCCACTGTATTGAGCTTACCTGGTAGATAGGTAGCTGAAATCCAAATATTCCATTGTATGCACCAGAGCCAAATTGTATTAGCCAATTCATCACATGAAATTGACCTGGTACCGCCCATATGATTTAAATATGCCACCGCAGTGGTGTTGTCTATTTGGAGACGGACATGAGTGTCAGTAATGTTTGAACAATAAGCTCTAAGTCTGTGGAATGCCCCTAGCATCTCCAAATAATTTATCCCTTGTGATGACAAAAGGGTAGATTCAAGTGAGTCCCATCTGCCCCCACATCTAGAGTTGTTGTCAGTAGCTCCCCAGCCATGGGAGCTTGCGTCTGTTTGTAAGTACACCAACGGACGAGGCACAATGATGGGTTTGAATGAGTTACGGATATTGTAAATCCACCATTGTAACTCAATTTTTGCCTTGAATGGCAGCTGCATGGGTCTATCAAAATGTCCAGCATTCTATTTTAATGCTGAAATCTTGGATCTTAGCAAATTTTGATAATGTAAAGGTCCAAATTGAGCAGCTGGAAAAGCTGCTACCATTTTCCCAATTACCTTGGCAGCTTGTCTAATTGATGGTATACTGGTGCAGACCTGCTTCAATGATATCCCCAACTTTGTTAATTGGAATGGTGGTAATCATTCGATTGGCATCAATCGTAAATCCCAGATAGTCTATGATCTGTGAAGGACAGAACTTCGATTTATCTGGATGGATAATAAATCCCATTTTTTGAAACAATGTCACAGTGGCTGTAACTGCCAAATTTGTTGATTCCAAAATATTCCCAATAATTAGGATATCATCCAAGTAAGCCATGACTGTATGGTTTTGCCTCCTCAGTGTTGCTAACACTGGCTTGAGTAATTTAGTGAACAATCTAGGGGCTGTGGTAAGCCCATTGGGCAAAGCTCTGTATTGCCAAAGTTGATCCATCCAGGTAAATTTTAAGAACTTCCTGTGATGTTTCTGAATGGATACCGAATAGTATGCATCTTTTAAATCAATGCATGCCATGAAGCAGCCCTTGGAAACCAAAGATTTGGCTGTTTCAAACGTGTCCATTTTAAAATGGGTATATTTTACAAAAGTATTCAAATGGGTTAGATCTATGATAACCCGACATCCACCATCTTTCTTAGTTTTTGTGAAGATGTTAGATACGAATTCAATTGGTTCGTAGTTTATCCTTTTTCTTGTAGTCTCAAGATTTCAGCATAGCCTTCTGCTACTTCCTTATTGAAAAGCGCAAATTTGCAATTCGGCATATACTGAGGTGGGGGAAGTTGACCATTTATGAATTCAATCTCATGGCTTTGAATACTTTGTAAAATAAACTCATCTGAGGTGATGATATCCCATACCTCCTTAAAGAACTGTAATCTCCCTCCAACATGTGAGGTTAAACATGCAAGTGCATGAAATCCAGACCGCCTTCCCTCCCTACATGACCGGCGGTCCCTGACATGTTTGGTGGGACATGGAGGTGCTGGGTTGTGCTAGTGATGCGGTTGCTGCATCTTCCATGCTGGTTGTTGCGGGCCTTGCCCTAAAAAAGGCCTCGGTTGTTGATATGGCTGATATTGTGAAGGCGCCGGTATGTAGGTCCTTGCTGGTCTCTCGGTTTCACCCCGCGGCCTGGAATATGGCAATTTCCTGGCTGCTTGTCTGGTCGAGGTGTGTGACCTCATAAGACCCACCGTCTTCGCATGGTCGTCTAAATCTTTGACCTGCTTCGGTAGGTCTTCCCCGAATAGTTGTCTGGGTGGTGGTGTTGGAGATGCTCTGCATAGTCCCGCGAATTTGGGATTTAGAGTGGGCTTAATGGTAGACTTGCGAAATGCATTTATCTCATATTGTGTATTGCACAACAATGCAAGAGCGTCTTCCTGTTCGATGCTTAAATCCATTCTGTCCACCGACCTCGCAAAAGCGGTAATCCCAGACGTGAGCAATTTTAGGATTCTTTGCAGTTTTATCTCCTGTGCTCTTACGCCCGGGCTTACATTACCCCAAATAAGCATGTTTACTATGGGTGCATCAAGTGAGTTGCAATTACTCGGTGCCTTGTTCCTATTCATAGATCCGCAAGGACCTGATCCTGTAGTTGGTGATTTGTGAGAAAATCAATGGTAGCGGCCAGTTTGGGTTTAAGAGGTTGCCCCGATGATTTGGGTAAAGCAAATTTGGTTGCCACATCCAATAGCTCTTCCTGAGGAACCTCAGGTGCCACTGGTTCGTGTACCAGTATGTCCTTTTCTTCCCCTGCATGTCTCATGCTGCCCATTGACGATGGGTATATATCCAATAATCCCCTGGAACTGGACATTTCCTGTTGTTGACTCTGCTGCAGGATCCGTTCCATCATCCTCTCCATTCGTTCGATGCGTCCTTCATCGTGAGTGAATGGGAAGTCAGAGCCCTCATGCCCGAAGGAACTCCTGAGGCTCCTATCACCGGCCCGTACCTCGTCGAGGTAATCTCGGTGCCGTGATGTAAAGTCGCTGCCAGCCGCCTCAGCAGTGCTGTGCGATTCCCGCGCGGATCTGCTGCTCATTCGCCTCCTTTTGGACGAGCTAGGTCCGCTTGCCTCAAAGGCCATATGCGGTATGAAGTTGGTACCTGCCGCCGCAGCGTGGTGTCCTGACATCCGCGCGGGCTTGCCACCTGTCCTTCTCCTGGACACAGGCGACGTACGGTCACGTCCTGCCGTTAATGGGGGATGCGGTGACCGTGCATTATCCACCTGCACGACTTCTGCTGGATCTGCTAGGTGGTGAATCCATACTGGCCCTTCCTGGTCTGCCAGTAGACTCGGGTCTCAACAAGCCACCAGTCCACAGTCTAGCGGCTTCTGGTGAATATTCTGCCCTGCAAGGGCTTTGCTGTTGAGCTCTATCCCTGGCTCTTCCATGAGTACCCGGGGAGAAGGGCTGTGCAGCAGCACGGGTAACCCGTTTGCTCATTTCAGCCAACGTTTCCCTACCAGTTGGAGATAGAGAGATTGAGTCAGGGTCTACCTGCTCAGGGTTGGGTCCTGTAATCGCAGGGCTCCCCGACTTTCGCGCCTTTTTCCTGGCCCGACTTCCGGGTGGTGTAGAGAGCTCCGGGAATAGTGGCCGATGACTCCTCTCGGAAGTCCTGCGGCCTGTACTCCTTTTATCCATAATCCCTGTGAACAAAACACAATACAACAACAGGGACAACCAGCTCAAGGTTGCCTATACTTACCTGAGCAGTCCTTATGAAGGGCTGGTGGTGAGCCACGCTCCACCTCCAGACGTCGACTGCAAATGCGAGCGACGATATGTCGTGCATGCGTGCTGGCGGGTTCTTCACGAAGTCACTCACGTGACTCCGAAATGAAATTATCTAATTTTTACTACCACCTCTGGCAGCACATTCCATCCATCAACCATTAGCATTCCCCCTCTAATATTGTCACAGTGATGTGTTTTCTAGACAGCCATGGTGACATACCCTGTCTTTGAAAGTGACTTTTTAAAATTATGATTTCATAATGCAGATAATCAGAAGCTGGGAAACCCACTGTGGAAAAATGGGCTTTCATGCAAAATTGTGCACAGTGAGATGGAAAATTGAACATTCAATTTCAAACTCCAATCACAAAAAAAACCTATAATTTTCTTCCCTGATCCAGTTATCCTCCCTGGGTTTCGAACCGAAAACAGTGAACAAATCTAGGTCCAGCTGTAGGCTTCTCAGCTGTTCAGTGTAACGTTCAATTTTATATTGAGCCCCTAGCTGATAAGCATAAAGCACAACTAAGAACACTGCCGGCACAGTGGTGCAGTGATAGAGTTGCTGCCTTACAGAGCCATAGACCCGAGTTCGATCCTGACCATGGGTGCTGTCTGTACAAAGTTTGTACACTATCCTTGTGATTGCATGGGTTTTCTCTGGGTGCTCCGGTTCCTCCCACAATCCAAAGATGTGCAGGCTTGTAGATTAATTGGCTTTGGTAAAGTTGTAAATTGTCCCTAAGTGTGTAGAATAGTGCTAGTGTATAGGGTGATCGATGGTCAGCATAGACTTGGTGGGCCGAAGAGCCTGTTTCTGCGCTGTATCCCTAAACTAAACTACAGTGGAGAGTCATAGAGTTATGTAGCTCAGAAGGCAGGTCCTTTGACCCATTTCATTGATGTCAAGCAAAATGTCTACCTGGGCTGGTCGCGTTGGTGCATATCACTCTAAATCCAGTGGTTCCCAAACTTTTTCTGTCCACTGTCCCCCTCGCACCATAAACACATTTCCAGTGGCCCATACTCCACCTTATAAAAAGCATTATTCAGGACAAAGATTTGCATGGTCCACTAAGGAAGATAATAACACAATAAAATTCAAAACAGTAACAATTATTTGCACATTTATCCAAAATCCAATTACAACTTTTTAAGTTTAATTAATTTAACAACACTGATTAACTTGATCCAGTGATATTAGCTTCCCAAAGTCCGATAGACATTTCTCAAGAGTCTTAGATACCACATTTACTAACTACTGGCGGATGATACGTAGGTGGAGGAGCAGGTAGTGTGGAGGGAGCTGGGACTCAGCAGAAGGACTTGGACAGGTTGGGAGAGTGGGCAAAGAAGTGGCATAGCAAAGTGTGCAGTCAAACATTTTGGTACAAGGAATAATGTCATATTATCTAAATGGGAAGAAGATCTAAATGGGAAGGGACTTGCAGGATTTGCAAAAGCTTAATTTGCAGGTTGAATTGGTGGAAAGGAAAGCAAATGCAATATCAGCAATTATTTAGAGAGGACTAGAATATAAAAACAGGGATGTGATGCTGAGGTTTTATAAGGCACTGGTTGGATCACATATGGAGTATTGTGAGCAGTTTTGGACTCCATATCTGAGAAGGGATGTGCTGGCGTTGGAATGGGAAGTGCTTGGAGTTGGAGTGGCATGTGTAGGAAGAAACTGCAGATGCTGGTTTAAACTGAAGACAGACACAAAATGCTGGAGTAACTCGGCGGGACAGGCAGCATCTCTGGAGAGAAGGAATGGGTGACGTTTCGGGTTGAGACCCGTCTTCAGACTAGCATGTCAAGTACATACATACACCTCTCTTGCCCAATGCCCCATCCAACTCAAGCACCCCCCTTCCACCCCCTTGCCTCTTAGCACCCTCTAATGTAATCCTAGAGCTTCCTCAGGGGCGGTACTGCCCAATTTGGGAAACACTGTTTTAACCCATGTACCTATCCAGTTGCCTTCTGAACACTGCAGTTGTACCCGCCTCTACCACTTCCACTGGTGGCTTGTTCCATAATTCACCACCCGCTGTGTGAATAAGTTGCCCCACAATTCCCCTTTAAATCCTTCCCCTCTCACCTTAAACCTCAACCTTTTAGTTTTTGACTCCCTTACCCTGGGAGAAAGACTGTGACTATCCACCTTACCTGTGCTGTTCAACTGATCAGTTCATATATTTTTTAACTTCTGCAGATATCTAACGGATGATGCAGTTGCCACAGAATTACCTGTATCATCTTAACAGCTGTCTGAGGAGTTGGCAAAATTCATCAATCAGCTTAGCTCAAAGTCCGTAGGCTATTGCATCTCATACCTATGTGCAGTTTGGCAGCCAAGAAATGTCATCTGGCTCAAATAATTCTGGGAAACAGTTAAATTAAAAATAAATCATCAATCAGACCAACTCTTATCTGGCTTATCTAGCTGCTGCTGCTGACAATTCAGTGAAGAGTTATCCAGGTTTAGAGCATTGAGCATCTGGCACTCAGTAAATGGAACTGAAGGAAAATGCTGCTATAAATTTGTTTTCATTATTTTTAAAAAAGTTCTGTGTCTGAACTCCAGGTAGGAAGCAATGGATGCAGATGCCTGTCAGAACAGGCCTCTTCCCATTTTTCCTTCATGCTTTTTCTGGGGAATGCTTAATTTCCAGAGGTGGATGCAGTTTTTATTCACTCCCTCCAACATTGTATTGCCCCTCCAAGCAAAACACAAAGTGCCGGAGGTGCCGAAGCATGGTAGCGGAGTGGTAGAGTTGTTGCCTGAAGGGCCTGTCCCACTTGGGTGTCATTTGTGCGTCATTTACACAACATCCTAAAAATTGGTTGGCGCCTCGTGACGCGCGCATGGCGCGTGGTGAGGCGTGGTGGCGTATGCAAGGATGCGCGGTAACGCGCAGCACCCCATGATTTTGGAATACTCAAAATCCTCGCACGCCACCTGCGTGACATATCCTTTGCATACGCTAACGTACTGATGGCATACTCTGGCGTACTGACGGCGTAAGTGTAGCGTGTGGTGACGCATGGTTAAGCACGGTGATGCACGAACACTGCCTATGCTAATTTAATATGCGTCACTGTGCGTCAACGTTCATAACCATGCGCCGTCGGCGTGCCATTTGCGCGTCATTTGAGCATCGCACTACGTGACCACCCGGGTATAAAGCGCATGTAGTTTTGAAATGTTTTCACTGCAAAAATCCTTGCCATGCAGATCGGACTAAGTACGAATGACATCGCAGTTGGTTCCCATAAGAAGCAGGGCCTTCAAGAGCACTTGGCGCGCAACTGTCGTACTGCTAGACGATTTTCGCGTGTCAGTCACTACTGGCCTGTCGCATAAATGATGCGCAAATGTCGCCCAAGTGGGACAGGCCCTTTGCAGTGCCAGTTATGATCCCAGATATGATCCTGAAAACAGGTGCTGTTGTACAGAGTTTTGTACTTCTCCCTGTGACCATGTGGATTTTCCCGTGTCCTCTGGTTTCCTCTTACACTCCAAAGACATGCAGGTATGCGCTTTAATTGGCTTCGGTAAAAATTGTAAATTGTCCTTAGTGTGTAGGATAGTACGGGGATCGCTGGTCGGCATGGACTTGTTAGACTGAAAGGCCTGTTTCTGTGCTGTATTTCTAAACTGTACTAAATTAAACTCAGTGGGTCAAGCAGCATCTGGGGTGGGTGGGGTGGGTGGATGGGGGAGAATAGACAGGCGACATTTCATCTTCAAACTGACCTCCCCGTCAACCCTGGCAGAATACTTTCCTCTCTTTCACAAATGTGTTCCTTCTGCTTTCCTGCAGGAGTCCTTTTGAGATGATTGGCAACTGGTGCCAAATAGGGAGCATTTTTGTGGTATGTACCCATACCCACTGGGAACTGATTGAGACAAGTTCAACTCTTTCCCTAGAGGATTTCTGCAAAGTCGGCACAGCAAGGTTTTCATCCCTTCAATCAAGGATGGATTTCGACCTGGAGGTAAAAACTTTGCCAACCGAGTGTTCCCCCAGTTTCATTTTAATGAAACACAGATTCAAATCACAATGGACTGCTGATTTGTGCTTCTGTGCCTTCATCTTTCATTCTCCCTCTGCTGTGTTTTTCAGAGAAAACATAAATCAATGAGCTTTACACCAACAGGAATTCTAGTCCATTTCTTGCTCCCAAAGCATTGTTTAAATTCGAATTTGCACAGAGGGTGGTGGGTGCCTGGAACACACTGCCGAGGGTTGAGATAGAAGCAAATACATAGTGACGTTTAAGAGGTTTTTAGATAGGCACATGGAGACGCAGCGATAGGGGGGATATGGACCATGTGCAAGCAGGTAAAATTAGTTTCTGTTGGCATTATTTTCAGCACAGATATTGTGGGCAGAAGGGCCATTTCCTACATTCTATGGTCCCATCAGCCTCTCACAGATTAGCCAAGTCGTGAAGTCAATTTTATTTCTATAGCACATTTAAAAACAACTCTCATTGACCAAAATGCTTTACATTAGTGCAGGTACTAATGTGCTACAAACAGTGGTACATAGATCAATAAATTCATACATAAATACATACAGACCGTGCTCCCTCAGAGGACCTCATGAAAGGCTTGAGAGTAGAAATAAGTTTTAAGTCTAGACTTAAAAGAGTTGATGGAGGGGGCAGTTCTGATGGGAAGAGGGATGCTGTTCCATAGTCTAGGTGCTGCAACCGCAAAAGCATGGTCGCCCCTGAGCTTTTGCCTAGACCGCGGGATGTTCAGTAACCCCCAAATCGGCCGATCTGAAGGACCTGTATTGTGTGGTGGGTAAGCAGATTTTTGATGTAGGTGGGGGCAAGCCCGTTAAGGGCTTTGTATACATAAAGAAGGAGCTTGAAATTGATTCGGAACTGCACTGGGAGCCAGTGGAGAGAGGCCAGAATCGGGGTGATGTGGTCCCTTTTTCGGGTGCCCGTCAGGAGTCTCGCTGCGGTGTTT
Organism: Raja brachyura; assembly: GCA_963514005.1. Next base: position 54,293,238 of record OY740788.1, read on the forward strand.
TGGACCAATTGCAGGCGGGACAGGGATGATTGGCTGATGCCAGTGTAAAGGGAGTTGCAGTATTCAAGGCGGGAGGAGATAAATGAGTGGATGATCTTTTCGAGGTCGTCAAATTGAAGGAATGGTTTTATTTTAGCCATCGTGCGAAGCTGGAAGAAGCTAGCTTTTACCACGGCATTGACTTGTTTGTCAAATTTCAACGCAGAGTCAAATATCACGGCAAGCTTTTTGATGTGAGGTTTGAGTAATGGGGTAAGGCTTCCAAGGCTGCCTACTATCCTTTTGAAGGAGTCCGAGGGGCCGAGTAGGATGACCTCAGACTTACTCTTCTTTAGTTGGAGGAAGTTCTGGTCCATCCAACACTTTATATCCTCGAGGCAGTGGATAAGACTGAGTAGATTTGATCGGTTGTTGGGTTTCAGGGGGAGATAGAGTTGTGAATCGTCTGCATAGCAGTGGAAGGAAATGCCGTGCATTTGAATGACTTGGCCTAAGGGGAGCATATACAAGGAGAAGAGAATGGGGCCAAGGATGGAACCCCACAGCAAAGGCTAGCTGGGGAGGAGAAAGAGTTGCCTACATGATTACATGACCCAACAACACAGGGGGCAATATACAGTGGGCAATTATCCCATCAACCTGCATATCAGTGGGTTATGTGAGAAAACCGGGAAGAGAAACACATCCATGTTTCTGATGATGTAATCATCATATTTGGTGTAATGGGGAGAAGGCAGGAGAATGGGGTTAGGAGGGAGAGATAGATCAGCCATGATTGAATGGCGGAGTAGACTTGATGGGCCGAATGTCTAATTTTGCTCCCATCACTTATGACCTTTATGAACTCTGCCCCCCCCCCCCAGATTCTGCCTAATTTGTTGAGTATATCTATCATTATTTGTTTACATTTGACTTTCATTTAAATTTGTGTTTAAATTTCATTTATATTTGCAAAGACCTGTGATGGTGCAACCACCCTTTAGATGGTGACCTTCTGTTGCACACTATTTTTGATGCCAATGTTACCTTGTTTTCTTAAGTAGGATAATATCTCTATTAAAACAGGGGACATGTGAATAATATGTGTAAATGTCAACCACTAAACATCATATGAATACATTAGGTGTTCTAATATGTTTTTAATCAACTTATCTATTTCATTGTACACCAAAGGTTATTTCCACCTTGGGATGTTAGCATTGTAACAAGAATGGTTTTTGTTTCTTTCAATGCCGAGAATGGCACTAATAAGGTTTCTGCCTCTCTCTGTAGCAAATGTGAAGAGGGATCTCAATGAAACCTACTGAATAATAAAAGGCCTAGATAGAATGGGTGTGGAGAGGATGTTTCCACTAGTGGAAGAGTGTATGACCAGAGGGCACAGCCTCAGTATAAAGGACATACCTTTAGAATGAAGATGAGGAGGAATTTGTTTAGCCAGAGGGTGGTGAATCTGTGGAATTGATTGCCACAAACAGCAGTGGAGGCCAAGTCATTGGGTATTTTGAAAGTTTGATAGGTTCTTGATTTGTAAGGGGGTCAAAGGTTACAAAGAGAAGGCGGGAGAACAGGGTTGATAGGGAAGAATAGATCAGCCAAGATTGAATGGCGGAGAAACTTCATGGCTGAACAGCCTAATTCTGCTCCTGTCTCTTATGGTCTTATGGTTTTATAGTCTTATATAAAATTAAACCACAGCCAATGTCAAACATAGTCTGATCACTTTCTTAAATTCCTACCTGTGGTTGATTAAAAAAAAAGATATAGATTACCAATTGGGAAATATCTACATTTAGCCTGCTACAGCCACATAAGACTTGACAGAATACTTACTGGAACTCTGTAAATTGTCTGTTGTCTAACCTTAAAGGATACTTCCCATAGAACCACTCAATGTTTACTTCCCTGAGAAAAGTAAAAGAAGATTTTTTTAATATTACACACTACTGAAAAATTCTTGACACAATTGAAAAATGAAGTATTCTCAGCTACTTTTCAAAGGTCGACATGGTGGTGCAAAGGTAGAGTTGCTGCCACACAGCAGCAGAGGCCCAGGTTCAATCCTGTCTACGGGTGCTGTCTGTATGGAGTTTGTACATTCTCTCCGTGATCACGCGGGTTTTCATCGGGTGCTCTGGTTTCCTCCCTCACTCCAAAGGCGTACTGGTTTGTAGTTTAATTGGCTCCGGGAAAGATTGTAAATTGTCCCTAGGGTGTAGGATAGTGCTAGTGTACATGGACTCAGTTGGCCCGAAGGGCCTGTTTCCATATTGTATCTCGAAACTAAACTAAACTAAACTAAAATTAAATGTGACTGAGATGGGTGAGATGAGAGTTTCAGTGAGTGTAAAAGCAAAACCTATTTCTGATTTAGTGGGAAAGGCCTCAATTAAAGAACATAGCTATGCCAGCACAGAACTATCTGTTAAGCTTTTTCAGACACTTACAGGCAAACACAGGCAGATTTCTATAATATACTTGAGTGAAGGAAGAAGCCAGGATTGAACACCACAGCTGAGTAACTTCAAATATAAATAGCCCCTTCATTAAAGCGGTTGTCCTTTAATTTATAATTGAACTTAAATAAAGAGTGACTTTAAGGCAGCTGTTTCTAATATTGGTTCCTCCTGCACATGAAAGGAACATTATTCTTACAGCAGTCTCACTACCCTTGGGTGTTATCCGGAGAACATGTTTTGTACCCACCTAATGCATTTGAGGTAGCTTTCATTTATTATTATTCCAATAAAATAAATGGTTTTGTAATTAAATTTCTCCACTGACTTTGTTTAATGGCCGCATTGACAAGTGCAAATGCGGAATGAGTTGGAGAGCGGGGGACAAATCTCACTGTTTCTCAATCTGCAAGCAATTTTGCAAGAAGGAGCAATCAAATCTTATGCAAGTGAAGCATTTTCATTAATCTGTTAATTCAATGCATACTGCCCACTCAGCAGTAGACATTTTTTTCCATTAAAAAAAACAAGAACTTCATGAAATGAACCGTTGTTCGAAACCATCTTGTGGTCTCTGGCAGTATGGCTTGTAGAAATTCACTGACATGACGCCATGAAACATTGCAGCTGTCTGAAGGGGCTGGCTGCCCTGTACGTTTCCTCGATTTGGCAAGTTGTCAGATTCAAAGTCTACCTCCCCCCCCCCCCCCACACAACCCCCCCCCCCCCCTCCCCCTCCCACTACCCTGCACCCCAACCAACCCCCCCCCCCCCCCCCCCCTTTGCCTCCCAGGTTACATTTACTCAGAAAAAAAAAGAATTTGTGGAAGAAAATCGACATTAGCTATTACCTGTTTTGATCCCCTCTTTGCAGTGAACAAACCTACTTGAAATGATAAAAATAGTGTTCTATTTCACTGTCATGTTTATAGCCTTTAGTTCGAAAGGAAAGCTAAACAATGTTTGATTTTTTACAAATGATTCTTCCCGGGTACTGGGGAAGAATTCAGGTATAATCCTTGTCAAATTAAGTAACCTGGCAGAAGAATTATGACAAAAAAGGAAATGCAAAATGATAAGGTGAACTCAAAGCAATGCTTTCAGCTTCAATGTCAAAGGCAATGTTGAAAGAAACATTTTGCTCAGTCTTGCATTGCCCAGACTGACCACTAGAGGGTTGATGCTACCCACTGTAGGGATTAAATGCACATTAAATAAACTGGGCCATGTGTGCATACCTCCCTTGATAGCAGGTTGATTATCATTAAATAGGCTGTCGTCCAAAGTTTAAGGTGTTCTGTTTTGCATCAGTTACTTGTTTTAATAAACCCAAATTCTTAAAAAACATTCACATTTAAAATTACTAACCATAACAAGAACTACTTTGAGACTAATTGTCAATGTTTCCTGATACTTCTTGTTATTTAAATAAACCAGCTAAGCACCCCCGTAATTACCCTTGATTGCTGCTCGCCATGTTTAGCTATGGGATACAAATCAAATTCAAAAACATTTTTCAACTTTCAGTTTATTCGAAACCCACTCATTGAGGTTTTGCTCACTTCTAACATCTGAACAGAGTTCTAATTTCTCAGGGAAAACAGGCCAAATGGAATCTCTGTAAATGCACTCTTGCACTCTGTTGCAATACTGGCAGATATCCAGGCAACCATTTTGTGCTATATATATTATCGCTGTGTGGTGGTCAGACAACTAATTAACCAAATAAACAGGACATGTTTACTTCAATTTTAGTTGATACTAAATTCCATTGTCTTTGTATCAAAGAGAGTAAATTGAACATTTAAATACAATCTTTTTCCACAGTAGCCACTGTTAAGTTATGAGGTTGCATTCATCTCAGAAGCATGTTAATCAGTATCAAATTGATTAATATTGATAAGTTTTTCAATATTTCAAAATTGTATGATAGAATACATAAGATACTAATAAACACAATTATTTTTCTTTTTAAAATACACATGGAATACAAAAATGTGTTTGCAGTGATTGCTAATCACAACCAATTAAGGTGATATAACCTCCAACATTGCCAATCTTCCACCATATTTACTCGCTGAGATTGAATTGTAAGCAAAGACAACAGAACCCAGAAATGTTTTGAAGACCGGGCGGTGCCTGCGGGGAGAGAAACTGTGCAACATTTCAGGTTAAGGACTTCGGATCTATAAATGTTAGAATGTTTTAAAGCATGGTTTAAACGTGGGGAAGAGAGGGAGAAGGGTACAAAAAGCGCAGTCCAAATTGTCGAATTAACTTTAATTACTTTTAAAACGGGCATAGGGGAAAAGAAAGGAACAACAGCAAAATAAAAGCACAGCCACTTCTTTAATGGGAGAGAGAGAAAATAAGTGGTTGCCTGAGATTGTTAAATTCCTCAGTAAGTGCTGATGGACTGCAATGTACCCAGGTGGACAATAAGCCTCTGTTTCTCCAGCTTACCTTGATGCTGTTGGAAGTCAGAAGAAGGAGGCTAAAGACAAAGAGGTCTGTGGAATAGATAATTAAAATGACAAGGAACAGAAAGTGCAGGGTCGTCTTGAGGACTGATTGGAGATGTTGTACAGAGCAGTCAGCCAATCCACATTTGGTTTCTCCGCTGTGGAGGGAACCACAATCTCAGCACTGAACACAACGCACTCAAATGGAAGAAGTGTAAGTGAATTGCTCTTCACCAGGCAGGGCTGTTGGGGTCCCAGGATGGTGGGAAGCAAGGAGGTAAAAGGACAGCAGCTGCATCACCCGGGGGTTGCATGGGACAATGGTGCGAAAAGGGGAATAGTTGGTGAAGATGGATAAGTAAATAATGGATAATGGAGCAAATGGTGAAAGGGGAGGGATGGGAAAATGAAAACAATGCAGAATTTTATTGGGGATGGCAGAAAATCGAGTGGATGATCCACTGAAGGTGGTGGAAGGTGAAGGAAAAAGGAAACCCTATCCTTGTTCCAGGTATGAGGAAATGGATTGAGAGCAGCAGCAGGAAGTATAAGAGACAACTATGTTGGAGGAGAAGCCACAATTTAAAAAAATGGATGCCACCGCAAAGGCATTGATGTGGAAAGTCTCATCATGGCAGCCAATATGACAAAGTTGGAGACATTAGGAGAAGGGAATGGAGACCTTTTAGGAAATATGGTGGAGATAATGGAGATGGCTGTAGAAATAGGTGGGTTTATCATGTAAATCACAAGGTGCTGGAGCACCTCAGCAGGGTCAGGCAGCATCCAATGAGGGAATGGATAGGCGACATTTAATTTTATCATGTATATTGAGCATTTAGCACTGGTAGAGCTGCTGTCTCACAGCTACAGAGACCCATGTTTAATCCTGACTACTGGTGCTGTCTGAGTGGAGTTTTCACGTTCTCTCTGTGACCGTGTGGCTTTTCTCGTGGTTCACTGGTTTCCTCGCACATCCCAAAGATGTCCGGGTTTATGGGTTAATTGACCTCTGTAAAAAAATGCCTGTAATGTGAAGGGAGCAGATGAGAAAGTGAGATAACATAGAACTGGTCTGAACGGGTGATTGATAATTGGTACGGTCTTGGTGGGCCGAATGACTAGTTTCCGTGCAGTATTCCTAAACTAAACTAAACCTTAGATGGACATAAACATGTGAAAAAGTAGTCAAGCCAGAAAGGAACCACATGAGACAGAGATAAGGGTGGAAATTGACAGTAAAGTAATGGTACCGTATAGGTAATGATATTGACTGCAAAGGCCACTAAGGGGAAGCATGGAAGCTGCATGGCTCGGCCCCAAACTCGAGGAGGATGGAGCTGCTGGCGACAAGGGACATGAGGAGTGGAACGGTAGGAGAAGGACCAGGGTATTGCCCTCAGCACTTTCAAGTCAGCCCCAGGACACAACGTCTGTCGGGCTACGAGAGGGACATCGCCTCATGGGCTGTGTCAGTCGAGGGTGACAGAGGAGGCCCTGCAACAGTCTGGGGCTTAGCAGGGCTTACCTGCATCAGGGCGCTCCATACTTCCTGCATGTTGACATTCTTTGGAATAGCTGTGGAAAAGGAATTTCACTGGGCAGTGCACACATGACTATAAAGAACCATTGAACCATTGAGATCCACAAGATCTGTATGTGTGAATGAATCTGTGTCTATTTGGCGAGAAGGCAGGAACGGGGTACTGATTGGGGATGATCAGCCATGATCACATTGAATGGTGGTGCTGGCTCGAAGGGCCGAATGGCCTACTCCTGCACCTATTGTCTATTGTCTATTGAAGCACTACAAACAGTCATGAATGAAAAAGACAAGCGATGGAGGAGCATTGCTTTATATGGAAGAATTGTGTATGACCCATGGATGTATGTTGTCATATCATGTGATCTTGTTCCTTATTGATCTGGCTGGGTTGCAGATAACCTCTGTGATCCCTTGTTGTTGACAAATCTCATGAAAAGAGAACTTCTTCAATTCTCGCGGTAAGTACTTATGTTGTAGAGTAAAGTTAATTGTTCACTTGTAACATGAGGAGTCAGGGTCTGTCCCAAAATTCATTCTGTTAGTTTATCAGCAGCTGCTGAACAAATATCATCAGAACCAATGCAACATAAATTTATTGTCTTAATAATGGATGGCTGAAGCAATTCTAAAACAATAATTTAGACAAAGATATCGAAAGGATTATACTTAGAATAATGGATTTGGGATTTGATCCCAAGATGCCAATGAATCAAGGCCTTTAGGTGCGTGCAACTGCTAAGTTCCATTAGTTTATGCTATCTATGATCTCTGTGCTTAGCCAATAACATAGCAATCATTCCAGTCCAGCTGTCACTTTTTGAACTACTGGTTTCGTTGGATTTGTTTCATTCACTTTTCAATTTTCTTTGTGCTACCACTGAACACAAGTAAGAGGATAATCGCAAAGAAAGGTTAGTCAATGTTGTTTTTTTTTGTTGGGAGTATTATTATTTAATGTCCTACTTTTAGAAACTGAAAACAACGTTAGGAAATGGAGCAATGAAACATTGTTCACAAACTTATCTTATAATTTAAAAGCAAAAGAGGTAAACTAAGTTTTTGCTGAAACATTTACAAATTTGTTTAATATGCAGATTGCTAATGGGTTTGAAATATTGATTTTGGGCCTAATTGTATAGGCAAGAAAAGAAAGAAAGAAATGATTGCAGAGAAATTTCTATGTTAACCTGGTGCTGAAAAGGTTAAAAGAAAATCCTTTTCAAAAGTCTGGAAGCCTTGATGCACAGCTATTTCATTCTGATCTCTGGCGTAGCAGGTCAACGTTACTGGAGACAGAGTAATAGAAAACATTTCCAGAATTCGCATTTTAAGAGAGTTTTGTACTGCCTGTTCCTTACTTAATCTTCCATTAGGCCTTTTAACGAGGGTACATCACATCTCATTAAACTAAATTAAATAGGATCATTTGCGGCAGGATTTAATGTGTTCCACGCTTAATATCATAGTTTGCCTCATTCCGACATTGTAAAGTGTTTTGTAATGAAACTCGCTAGTATCTATCAAAAGCATTTTCAAATAAAATACCCTTTGTAGTTGACACATATTTAAGTTATCTTCTTTTTTAAGGCAAACAAAACAGCAATGATTCCTAATTCAACTGAAAGTAAGCATTTTTTCCCAGCTGTGTGGATTTTGGAATCAATATTTTTCCCCAATCCAGGGGTAATTCAAATGTTGCTTCTTAGGTGAGCAGGGAATTCACATATATTGCCTTCGTTCATACTCGCCACAGATGCTGCTCAGCACTTGTGCCTGTTGACGCGCCAACCGCTGCAGACCACCAGCGCAGTTCTAAACAGCTGCAGATGGATGCCAGTTCATGAAAGCAACACAAACAGTGGGCAGCAAGTGCAGGCCTAAAGCTCTGTGTCAGCATGACACTGAGCTTTTCTCAGAATGTGGATGAAGTAGAAGATACGGAGCAGAGCCCTAAGTTACACCAGCACTGATTAACATTTGCTGGCACAATTCAGAAGTGCAGAACAAAAAATGTCTCTGGTTTGTAAAACCCAGTTCTGTGTCACCTAATCACTTTTGCTGTTTACTTAGTTTCTCTTTGCTCCAGTTAGCTTTTGTACTGACCTGGACATTTGCCCCTTCAACTTGGTTTCTTCATAAAGGCACAATGGCACATCCTAAGTATGGGCACTGTCTGTACGGGGTTTGCACGTTCTCCCTGAGACATTGTGGGTTTTCTCTGGGTGCTCTGGTTTCCTCCCACATTCCAAAGATGTGCAGGCTTGTAAGTTAATTAGCTTCTCTAAATTGCCCCTAATGTGTACGATAGAACTAGTGTACAGGTGATCGCTGGTTGGTTTGGAGTTGGTGGGCCGAAGAGTCTGTTCCAACACTGTATCTCTAAAATAACCTAAACTAAACTAAACTAAACTATACTAAAGATAGACACAAAAAGCTGGAGTAAGTCAGCGGGACAGGCAGCATCTCTGAAGAGAAGGAATGGGTGACGTTTCGGGTCAAGACCCATCTTCAGACTGGTTTGGGATAAGGGAAACGAAAGATATCGATGGTGATGTGGAGAGATAGAACAGTGAATGAAAGATATGCAAAAAAGTAAGGATGATAAAGGAAACAAGCCAATGTAAACTGTTTGTAGGGTGAAAATGAGAAGCTAGTGCAACTTCGGTGAGGGAGGGATAGAGAGATAGAGAGGGAATGCCAAGGCTACCTGAAGCGAAAGAAATCAATATTTATACCACTGGGCTGTAAGCTGCCCAAGCGGAATATGAGATGTTTTTCCTTCAATTTGCGTTTAGCCTCATTCTGCCAATGGAGGAGACGGAGGACAGAAAGGTTGGTGTAGGGATGGGGAGGAGAATTAAAGTGTCCAACAACCGGGAGATCAGGATGGTTCATGCGGGCTGAATGAACGTGTTCCGCTTAACGATCGCCCAGTCTGCGTTTGGTCTCGCCGATGTATAAGAGCCCTCATCTTTAACAATGGATACAGTAGATGAGGTTGGAGGAGGTGCAAGTGAACCTCTGCCTAATGTGAAAAGACTGTTGGTGTCCCTGGACAGAGTTAAGGGAGAAGGTATAGCGATAGGTGTTTCATCTTCTGTGGGTGCAGGGGAAGGTACCCAGGGAGGGGGTGGTTTGGGTGGGAAGGGATGAGTTAACTAGGGAGTTGCGGAGGGAACGGTCTCTGTGGAAGGCGGAAAGGAGAGGAGATGGGAAAATGTGGCTATTGGTGGGATCCCGTTGAAAGGTGGCAGATATTTTGGAGGATTATGTGTTGTATGCGACGGCTGATAGGGTGGAAGGTAAGGACTAGGGGGACTCTGTCTCTGTTGTGACTAGGGGGAGGGGGAGCAAGGGCGGAGCTGCGGGGTACCGAGGAGGCATGAGTGAGGGCCTCATCTATAATGGGAGAAGGGAACTCCCATTCATTAAAGAATGAAGACATCTCGGATGTTCTAGTATGGAACACCTCATCTTGAGCGTAGATGCGGCATAGATGGAAGAATTGGGAGTAGAGGATAGAGTCTTTGCAGGATGGGAATAAATATAGTTGTGGGAGTCAGTGGGTCAGATAGTTGTGGGAGTCAGTGGGTCAGTCAATTGTCCATTTCTTGTGTTGGGGACTGTGTGATCAAGAAAGGGGAGGGAGGCATAGCTAGGGTCCATGCGGGTGCCCGTAGCTGCCTCTTCGACTTGGAGGAAGTTGGAGGAGTCAAAAGAGTTGTTGAGGGTGAGGACGAGCTCCGCTTGGCGGAGTAGAGTGTTAATAGAGGGAAATTGGATGGTTTTGCAGTCGAGGAAGAAATGGAGAGCTTTAAGGCCTTCTTGGTGGGGGATGGAGGTGTAGATTGACTGAATGTCCATAGTAAATATGAGGGAGTGGGGGCTTGGAAAGCGGAAGTCATTAGACAAAGGGCATTTGAGGTATCTTGGGCATAGGTCGGGAGAGATTGGACCAGGAGGAATAGGATAGAGGTATGTGGAAATAATTTCCGTGGGACAGGAGCAAGCAGAACAAATGGGTCTGCCAGGGCAGTTGTGCTCGTGGATTTTGGGAAGAAGGTAAAAACGGGCTGTGCGGGGCTGGGGAACGATAACGTTGGAGGTTGTAGAAGGCAGACAGCCCGAAGTCATGAAACCAGTAATGGTGTTTGAGATTAAGGCCTGGTCCTCATGTAAACTAAACTAAACTAAATTAAACTAACCTACACTAAACTAAACTAAACTAAACTAAAGAGTCAGGTAAAATAGAGTTTCTATGAGCAGAATATTAAAGTATATTTTATTGATCATGCTCAAGAAAAATGCATGTGAATTATTTTCACTGCTTTGTAACATGTTCCCAATAATGTTGGGCAACAACAGACACAAGAGAGTTTGGATTATGTACATCCTGGGGAGTACTTACACAAGAGCGCTTCCCATGGCTAATTATTTAGGCCATCTTTTCCGGTCAATATTTATCTCTCCATTACCACTGTGAAAACAGATTATCATGCTGCTGCTTGCAGGACTCTGCAGTGTGCAAATTTTCTAAAGGGCCTGTCCCACTTACGCAGTTTTTTCAGCGACTGCCGGCACCCGTCATAGTCGCAGCACGTCACTGAAAATTTTTAAAAATGTCAAAAATCCAGCGGCTTTTTGTTGCTCTGAAGTTCCTTCCTATATATCTACAGTGCCCTCCATAATGTTTGGGACAAAATCCCATCATTTATTTATTTGCCTCAACAATTTGAGATTTGTAATAGAAAAAATCACATGTGGCTAAGGGCACATTGTCAGATTTTATTAAAGGGTATTTTTATACATTTTGGTTTCATCATGTAGAAATTACAGCTGTGTTTATACATAGTCCCACATTTCAGGGCACCATAATGTTTGGGACTCATGGATTCACAGGTGTTTGTAATTGCTCAGGTGTGTTTAAATGCCTCCTTAATGCAGGTACACGAGAGCTCTCGGCACCTAGTCTTTCCTCCAGTTATTCCTTCACCTTTGGAAACTTTTATTGCTGTTTATCAACATAGAACCAAAGTTGTGCCAATGAAAGTCAAAGAAGCCATTATGAGACTGAGAAAAAAGAATAAAACTGTCAGAGACATCAGCCAAACCTTAGGCTTGCCAAAATCAACTGTTTGGAATATCATTAAGAAGAAAGAGAGCACTGGTGAGCTTACTAATCGCAAAGGGACTGGCAGGCCAAGGAAGACCTCCACAGCTGACAGAATAATTCTCTCTATAATAAAGAAAAAAAAACCCACCTGTCCGAGAGATCAGAAACATTCTTCAGGGGTCAAGTGTGGATTTGTCAATGACCACTGTCCACAGAAGACTTCATGAACAGAAATACAGAGGCTGCATTGCAAGATGCAACCCACTGGTTAGTCACAAAAATAGGATGGCCTGGTTAGTTTACCAAGAAGTACTTAAAAAAGCAGCCACAGTTCAGAAAAAAGGTCTTGTGGACAGATCAGACAAAGGTTAACTTATATCAGAGTGTTGACAAGAGCAAAGTATGGAGGAGAGAAGAAACTGCCTAAGATCCAAAGCATACCACCTCATCTGTGAAAAATGGTGGTGGGGGTGTTATGGCCTGGGTCTGTATGGCTGCCGAAGGTACTGGCTCACTTATTTTTATTGCTGATACAAGTGCTGATGGTAGTAGCATAATGAATTCTGAACTGTATATAGATACATCCTATCTGATCAAGTACAAACAAATGCCTCAAAACTCATTGGTCGGTGGTTAATTCTACAGCAAAACAATGATCCCAAACATACTGTTAAAGTAACAAAGGAGGTTTTCAAAGCAAAAAAATTGCCAATTCTTGAGTGGCCAAGGCAATCACCCTATTTGAACCCAATTGAGCATGCCTTTTATATGCCGAAGAGAAAACTGAAGGAGACTAGCCCCCAAAATAACATAAGCTAAAGATGGCTGCAATACAGGCCTGGCGGAGCATCACCAGAGTAGACACCCAGCAACTGGTGATGTCCATGAAGTGCAGACTTCAAGCAGTCATTCCATGCAAATAATATGCAACTAAATACTAAACATGACTTCTTTCATTTACATGACATTGCTGTGTCCCAAACATTATGGTGCCCTGAAATGGGAGAACTATGTATAAACACTGCTGTAATTTCTACATGGCAAAACCAAAATGTATCAAAATGGCCTTTATTAAAATCTGTCAATGTGCACTTTAACCACATGTGATTTTGTTTTCTATTATAACTCTCAAATTATGGAGTACAGAGACAAATAAATAAATGATGGGTCTTTGTCCCAAACATTATGGAAGGCACTGTATAACTGAGTACACCTCCAATATCATTAATTGCCTTTAAAGTATCTTTGGACATCCTGAGATGATGATAAGTGCTCTTGAAAAGCTAATACTTGGGTGGCCTGTTCAGGCACATGAACATTGTAATGAAGGAGATGCATTTGTCTGCATGTGTGTGCATGTGGGCAAGGTAGTTCAGGTGGCGTTGAAGAGACCTATGAACAAACAGTTCTATGGTATTCAATCACAAGGGACAGCAGATGCTGGAATCTAGAGCAACAATCAATTTGCTAGATTAACTCAATGGGTCGACACGTAGGGTTGCCAACTTTCTCACTCGCAAATTAGGGACAAATGTTCAAAATAAGGGACAAATTCCCGACAGCAATCATTGATCGACTTGGCCATGGCTAGGTGAATGATGAGAAGGCCCGGGTGCTGGACTGCACACAAAGCCCATCCGTGGACCAGCTGAGGAGTTGCCGGTGGCACAACATCGCGCACAAAGTCCTGCACCCCATTCAACTCATGAACCAATGATCGGCCATGAGAAGGAGCGGTGGTGTGTCGAAGGTCCGAAGGTCGGACAGCTGGCTGGGTTGCTGACTGACGAGCCACAGGCGAGGCACTGCTGCTGTAGTCCATGGACTACACTATGTTGGGACAGGTGAGGCGGGGCCAGGCGCGGACTGACAGTCCCCTCGACCCTAGTAATAGCAGTCAAATACGGGACAAGGGCGGTCCGGATTACTATGTGTGGCTGAATCAAATAGGGAGTTTCTCGATGGAAAAGTTTATTCAAAGCAAGAGAATTATTGGCAAATTGACTACAAAACTAAAACGGGAGAGTAAGGTCAGAAGTACTTACTCCAATTTAGGAAAGATGGAATTCTGTGCTCCACAAGGATTAGTGGTGGGACAATTGTTACATCTATGGCTGAGGAATCCAGCACAGTTTTAAAACTGAGGGCCAAACTGGAAGCATGGTTAATAAAGTGGATTAACGCCTCAGATTACAGTTTGACATATATGAACATACGGAATGTGTGTATAATGAACACATTAACCAGGAGAAGCAAGTGTGAGATGTTTCATATTGGTAGGAAGAGAAGCGATGCAGATAATCAAAGGATGTAACTATGTTGTGGGGTCACGGTGAAGCAAAATGGTTTATTTAACCTGTTCTTCTATTTAACATAAAACATAGAAAACAGGAACTGGTCCTTTGATTCGTCATGTCTCTGTTTGACTATGATGACAAATGAAACTATTCCCACCTGCCTGCAAGTAGTCCATATCCCTGTATGTGTCTGTCTAAATGCTTATCCCCTACTGTCCTGGGCCTCCTCCACAGTCAGCGTGAGATCACACGCAAATTAGAGGAACAGCACCTCATAAGTCGCCTGGGCATCTTACAACCCAGCAGTATAAATATTGATTTCTCTAATTTCAAGTAACCCTTGACAATACATGATTACAATCAATCCATTTACAGTTTATAGATACATGATAAATCTCACCTATTCCAAAGATACTGCCTGACCCGCTGAGTTACCCCAGTATTTTGTGTCTAACTTTGGTGTAAACCAACATCTGCAGATCCATCCTACACATTAAATGTTGCTATCATATCTTCTTCCACCATCTCCCTGGCAGCACATTCCAGGAAACAACCACTCTCTTTCTAATGTGCCTTGCACATCTCCTTTAAACTTTCCTCCCTCACCTTTAAACCATTGCTCATTAATATTTGAGATTTCCACCCTGAGAAAATTACTGACTCTCTACCCTATCGTTACCCCTTATAATTTTACATACTTCTATTCACTCCGGAGAAAGCAACCCAAGTTTGATCAACCTCTCCTTATAGTTGACAGATTTGAATTCAAGTAATCTCCTTTGCATCCCTTCCAAGTGTGATGATCAGAACTGAACACTATACTCCAAAGGTGGCCAAAGCAAATTTTTATACAGCTGCAACATGTCTTCCCAACATTTACACTCAACACCCTGTCTGACGAAGGCTAGCATGTCTCGCACCTTATTTACCACCCTACCCAACCCTGTGGCCACTTCCAGAGAGCTATGTTCTTGTGCCCCAAGATCCCACTATACATCAATACTCCTAAGGGTCCTGCTATTTATTGTAGTTTTCTCTTACATTTGCCTATCTCCTTCGTTCCTTAGATGCTGCTGCACCCGCTGAGTTTCTCCAGCTTTTTGTGTAACCTTAAATATCTGACCCTTTTTCCAGATTCCATACCTCCAATTTCTCAACACTCAAGATAGAAACTTATAGAAACTCCCCAGATCGAAGATTCCACCAAGTTTAGTGCAATCCAAATATCAATGAGATCAAATCACGGTTCTAAAGTAAGTAAAGAGCATAGAACATAGAACATGAAACAGTACAGGACAGGAACAGGCACAACGGACCCAATTGTCTGTTCCGAACATGATTCCAAGATAAACTAATCTCATCAGCCTGCGCATGGTCCATATCCCTCCATTACCTGCACATCTATGTGTTCATCTAAAAGCCTCTTAAATGCCACCATCCTATCTGCCTCCACCATCACCCCTGGCAACCCAGGCAATGCGTTTCAGGCACCCTCCACTCTCAACCCACACATCTCCTTTAAACATTGCCACTCTCACTGTAAAGCTATGCCCTCTGGTCATTTGACATTTCCATCCTGATTGTTTACTCTCTCTTTGCTACACAATATTAGATACATCTACCAGGCCTCCTCTCAGCCTCTACTGTATTGGGTCATCTGGGTCAATCTCTCCTCACGGGAAACCCCTTTAGTATGAATCTGCATCGTGCCACCTTTAAACGGCTGGGAATAAACTACAGTCCATACCAATGCCTATAATTGCCTCTGAAGTCTGAAGAAGGGTCTCAACTTCTAACGTCACTCATCCCTTTTCTCCAGAGATGCTGCCGGACGTGTTGAGTTACTCCAGCTTTTTGTGTCTGTCTTTGGTTTAAACCAACATCTGCAGTTCCTTCTTACACCTATTATTGTCTCAACAACCTATGCAATAAGCACCCACATATCATTTGCCTTCCTGGTTGTCTGTGGTACTTCAATGTTAGGTGAATACTTTGTTACTTAGATACTGGATTGGAGAGAGCCATGTTTTAATGCTTAACGCATTCCAATTTTGGGAGGAGAAGAAGAAGAATAATTTTATGTATTTGGAGTGGGGGTTGGCAAATCCAATAGGAGAAGAAGAATAAACATAATTGAGAAGTGCCCTTGCACGATGTCCACCTTTTCAATCTTGTTGGTGACACATTAATGCATGAAGGACCGTAAATATTCCTCATGGTGCCTAATGACATATAACAAACACTTGGACACTTCTTCCATAATTTCCATCCTATGCACAGTAAGGAAGGGTGCTCAGGAAGAATAACATCACACAGAGACTGCTGCTGTCCTTTTATGGGTGCTCCATTGAGAGCATCCTAACATACTGTGTATGTGTGTGGTACACCAGCTGCACAGCGGCTCAGAGGAAAGCGCTCCAGAGGGCCATTGACAACACCCAGGGGATTGTCGGCTGCCCTCTCCTTACCTTGGAGGACTTACACAGTTCCCGCTGCATCAAAAAATCCCAGAATATTATAAAGGACATTTCCCACCCCGGACACTCCCTGTTTGAACTGTTGCCGTCAGGCAGACGGTACAGATCTACAAGGACAAGTACAAACAGACTTAAAAACAGTTTTTACCCCACTGCTATAAAGGCACTAAATGTAGCCGCCAAGGAATGCGGGGACTAAGGGACTGTGGTTGGTACACTGTGAAATCGACAGAAGGATGTAGGGTTGGGTGTTTATGCGTGCTATTTTCATATTTCATATTTATTTTAGTTGTTTATCTTTTTTAATATTTTACCTTGTATGTATCGTTAGCTTTTATAGTTTGAATGTTGCACTGACTGGTTGGCATTTTTAAATTTCGTTGTACATGGTTCATGTTACAATGACAATAAAGAAACTATTCTATTCGTAATGCTCTTCAGTCTTAAGAAGGGTCCCAACCCAAAACATCACCTATTCAGGGATCTCAAGGGATGCTGCTTGACCACTTGAGTTACTCTAGCACTTAGTTGAGTTGAGTTGAGTCGAGTTGAGTTGAGTTTTTTGTCATGTGTACCGAGGTACAGTGAAAAGCTTTTGTTGTGTGCTAGCCAGTCAGCAGACTGACAATACATGATTACAATTGAGCCATCCACAGTGTACAGATATATGATAAAGGGAAAAATGTGAATAATGTTTAGTGCAAGATAACGCACAGTGAAGTCCGATTGAAGATAGTCCAATGGTCTCCAATGTGTCTTTTTTTGTAAACCAGCATCTGCGGTTCCTTGTTTCTGCCCAATAATGATATATGGGTCGCCCAGAGAGACGCAGATTTGCACCATACCTGTAGCCTGCATGATTTATATGGATATTCCCAAGCAGCTGCCGGGAAACCTAACAAGAAAGTGGTGTGGCGGCGCCTAACGGAGCGGCTCGACTGCAGTCCGTCTGTCTTTTAAAAAAAAAATTTGTCTCGTTAAATGTATGGCACTGAATCCACGCTGACCAACGATCATCCTGTACACTAACACTATCCCACACAATTTACCATTCTTTACCGGCGCCAATTATCCTACAAACCTGTACATCTTTGGAATGTGAGAGGGTAACGGGATCACCTGGAGAAAACCCACATGATCATAAGTTGATAGTATAAATTGCTATATGTTTAGTTTAGTTTAGTTTGGTATAGGTTAGTTTAGTTTAGTTTGGTTTGGTTTAGTTTAGTTTAGAGATACAGCGTGGAAACAGGATTTTCGCCCCACTGTCCGCGCTGACCAACGATGCCCACATGCTAGGGACAATTTACACTTATCCAAAGCCAATTAACCTACAAATCTGTTTGTCTTTGGAGTGTGGGAGGAAACCGAAAATCTCGGAGAAACCCACGTTGTCACGCGGAGAACGTACAATCTCTGTACAGACAAGCACCCATAGTCGGGATCGAACTCAGGTCTCCGGCGCTGCAAGCGCTGTAAGGCAACAACTCTACTACTGCACCACCGTGCCGCCCTGAAAGTAAGATTAAAGTAATTTCCACAGATCTGTTGTCCCAAAGGCCAGTAGCCAAGTAACGACAAGGTTTTCATGCATAATTGTTAATCCAATTTTTAAGCAGAGATAAATTATGATAAATGGTCTTCTGTGTTTTAAGTTTCTATAATGATATAAATCATGCTGCAATTTCTTGTATGCTATGCTTGAGGCAATGGCAAAACAAAAATACCATGTGTGCCTTCTTTCCCTTAGAAAAAAACCTTGCCATAAACAAAACAGTGAGGACTGCTGAATACTAGCTCCATGGAATCCTAAGGGTATGAAAGTTTGAAGAAAGGTCCTGACTCGAAATGTTGCCTATCCATTCTCTCCCCAGATGCTGCTTGACCCTCTGAGCTCCCCCAACACCTTATGTCGTTTGAAGAGAATGAAAGTTTGTGAAGATACTATGACATTGTCTTCTAACAATCGGCATTGAATTAATACACATCTTTTAGTTTTAAAGTAAATTCGGCTGAAAATGTTGAAAATACTCAGCCAGAGGCAGTTTCAATTCTGCTAGTTCTGCTTTACTCTCCACACCCCAGCCACAGTCAGTTATGGGTAGGTTGTGTAGCCTTAAGGAACACACGTCAGACGAAGATCACTGTAAGCGTGGGTTGCCGAATATTAGCTATGATTGTCGGAACCTGATAGACACATGACTTATATTAGTCATTATACTCCTTAAATAAGGCCCAACTGCATTGGGTCACTGTGCACACTCCGAATACCTAGCCAATAACCAAGCTTATCAACAGACTTCTATCCTCAAAGACATTGATCTTAGAAGCCTGTTACATATGACGTTTGAAGATTCTTACCCAATCACCTATAATGAAGGCCAATTGAAACTATCAGAGATAAATGCCATGGGAAAGATGGAATTGAGTGAATGAATTGCAAAGGATGAAATGAAGCAGATAAATTATGTTTTATAATATTTGTCATATTTCAGACAGGTTGGCTTAAGTATTTTGGCAAAGTTAAAATGTGAAAGGAAATAAGTCAGACAGTTGAAGACTCATTGGTACAAACTTTTTTTTAAAATGTTTTATTTATTTTTTAGTATGGTTGTATAGTAAATCGAATTTCACTGTACCTTAATTGGTACATATGACAATAAACTGACCTTGAAACCTTGACCTTGAAATCTATTGTCCTAATTATAGTTATCTCTGGCTAAATCTCTACAAGACTTTATTTGCAGAGGTGCTCATTATTACGTATAAAAGAACATAATGACAAGCACCATTCTTAAATCCCTAATCTCCAATTTAACCATATGGCTAAAATAGACCAATAAATACAATGCTTTTTCAAAGCTCAATTTGATTCTGTTTAATGTCCAAACATCACTAAAGATGGTTAAATAGGTTAAACAAAATTCTGCAGAAAATGTTCACCCTCTAATTGTTTCGAGTTTAGAGTTCAGAGATACAGTGTGAAAACATCGCCAGTGGTCTGATTGGGTCGATCACGTCTTAACTTGCTTTCTGAGTGGAAACTGATACTGAGGGGCTGTTAGACTACCAGAGGTGCTGCATTTTGAGTAAGGTGTTGAATTAAGGGCCAATATCCTTGCTAAATTGGATGTGAGTCTGGTATCTAAAGAAAACAGTAATATTTCAATTTTATACTCAATTAGGTCCAACATGTAGCATTTTCACAGAAAATCCAAGCATTTCTGTGCTTTGACTCCAATACCCCATACTCATTCACTTCAGATTAGAATTTACAACAATGAGATCCAATTATCAGCAGCAGGACTGATTTTGCTGCTGGTCCCCCACCCCCACCCCAAAATGATATTTAGTGGATATAAGACTGGGGAACTCAGCCATTTTCTAAATTATTCAGTCATCACTTGATCCAAAACTGAAGGGTTTACAAAGTCTGAATTTGGCTGTCAATAATGTACAAGAACACTGAAAAAAAATCCCACTCACCTTTAACACACTAAACCTCGAAACATCAAACCCACCGGTGGACCACACAGGAGTATAGCATGGTCTCGCCTGCCTCCCACCCCCCAACCCCCACACATACACCCAGACTGCCAGAGATTGGATACACACAGACTGCAAAAGCAACAGGAATCATAGGATTTTCTCCACTGAATGTTAGTCCATCAGTTATTATGTCTAAAACAAAGACATAGATATACTCCTTCGATTGCATCTAGTCCATTCACTGCAGTGAAACCATAAAATCAATATTATTCTAAATGGAATATTGTCTATCTGCATGTGATTTGCAATTTTCTTTTCAATGGACATTCTTCACCTGTGGCCTGTATTCAAAGCTGACCAAACTCAAATTTTAACCATAAATTGGCTATAAGCCAGACCAAATTAATTTGGTTGGCACGCAACAAAGGTTTTTCACTGTACCTCAGTACACGTGACAATAAACTAAACTAAAATAAATTAATTTGTAAACTCCGTTTGATTTTAACTTTTTTGCAGTGACAGAAACCTTGAAATTGTTTCAGATTTTGTTCAGATGCCACATTTAACGTTGGTTCAAAAAAAATACTTCTGAAGATGAAACAATGGTGTATTACCGCAGTTTGAGCTTCCGACTGACAATGAGAGAAGAGCTAGGGCGAGGTGCAAAACAGTCAATTTCATATCAGGCTTGGAAATGGATTGTAGTGTATAATTAAAATTAAAAGAATAGCAGGAATAAATTGTTAAAGATGTACTCAGAAGCTATAAATTTGTTGCATTTTTACATCGGAGGGATCTTTTATGGGGGTGCTTATTCCTAGCTCCATTATTAACTTCACAAGTTTGTCCAATGTGCAGCTGAGCCACCCAGACTAGTCGCAGAGGAAGCTCCCAAACACGAATCCTCTGTCTGTGTTGAGTTAACTGATCGCAACCTGGGTGGCAGTTAAGTGCTGTAATTGGCTTAATACCCCTGGGGTTATGAAGGGGTAAATCAGCCAGGTCATCAGTCCTGTTTATTACCCAGCAACGCCTGCTGTGGCTGATGTACAGACCTAGGTGAAGATAACTTCTGCTGTGCCGCCTCCTATGATTGATGAGTTTGTGATAATGATGATCAAGGCCCATGCATGAACACTAGTCACCTGGGAGAGGATGCCTGTGGAATTGTACCCAGCCCGCCGAAAATCACCATGGGGAAAAATTGGCACAAAAAAACGAGAACGAAAAGAGAACTTTCTATTTTCTTGGCATAAGACAAAAGGTTTCAGGGAAAAATTGATAGAGCTTGTTAATAAATTAGTGCAACTAACGTGTCTGATTATTTTTCATTATGTGCCATGTGTGTGCTTGCAGGCAAGTTTGTGTGCATGTTTGTGTTTATGTTCCCTGTTAGGCTGTAATTAATCTGAAAACCCTTTAAAGAATTTTAGGCAGTTGGTAAAACTCCGGCATATCAGGATATGTAAAATGAGGCCTGTTCTGTGTCACCTTAATTGCTGAATCATGTTCACAATTACTTATCCTCTAAATAAAATGTCAACACCGTGAAGAATATTAGTTACCTCCTGTTTGTGGAAGAACTGTTGGTCAACTAGCCTTCTTACGCCAACTCTAGAAGTGGACGCAGACATTACTGCAGAGTCCAATGATTACGTTTAACTCCAAATAGCTGTCCAACTTAATGAAAACCAAAAGGCAAAATTCATAGTTCACCTCATGAATAATTTCAAATCTCTCATGTAATGACCTAATTTGCTCCATATATTGATGCTATTAAATCACACTGACTAAAAAATTATGATGGTTGCCATAACTTTCCCAGTGTGGTGCTAAACAAATCAAATGCATATAGAATATCCCACAGGTGAGAGTCAGTAACACTGCAGTAATTTAATTGAAGGGTCCAGCTGATGCCATAAATTATGAGAATGGAGCGCAGCTCTGAGATCAAATTGCAGGCTTTTATATCAGGCAACATGACCACACTGCAGATGAGAGCCAGGCCTTCATGACCTGCCATTGCATCTGTGATCTTCTTTATGGTGAGTTTTGTGGTCTTAACGTAAGGGCCTGTCCCACCAGCATGCAACTCTATGCGATGAACGCGATTAAACTAGAAGCGGGGCCGCGCGGAGGTCGGGTGATCCCCTGTACAGGGCCATTCCCACCAGCATGCGCCTGCATGCGGCAAGCGCAACCAAATCGCAGTAGGGGCCACGCGGAGGTCGGGTGAGTGGCGCAACGCGGCGCAAAGTGAGGTGAACTTGGAGCGAAGTCCAAGGTAAGTTCGCCAGGACAGAGAGGGGCACACAGAGAGGGGCACCGAGGCACACACACACACAGGGCCACGGAGCCACGCACATAGAGGGTCACGGAGGCACTTACAAATAGGTTCACGGAGGCACGATGTCGGGGCGGTGTGTAAATGTCGAGGCGATTGCGAGCCGTCAAGCCGTTGCCGCGCGGAATTTTTGGACATAGTCGGTTTTTCGGAGCCCCGCGCGGTCTCGGGACGAACTCGGGACGAACTCCACACGGCTCCGGCGATCGAAGTGGAACCGGCCCCGCGACGCCGGACGGCTCAAGCGACCACGTTAGGTCGCGCTAATCGCATAGAGTTGCATGCTGGTGGGACAGGCCCTTTACACTTCGAGCAACAACACAATGGTTGAATACAAACTCAAAACCGATGCTAGGGTCAGTGAGCGGGCATATGGAAGGGCAGTGGGATATATCTCCGATTCTTTAACTTCTTCGTTAGTTCTGGGGTTTTTCTTTTTTCTTTTTCGTGTTTTTCTCAACATTTTTTATTGTCTTTTTCTTTTCTTCTTTCCCTTTTTTCCTTTTTCCTTTTTTCCAATTTAGTTATTAGTTTATAAAATGTTAAAATTGAAGCAGTATGAAAATTGTATAACTGTTATGTCATTTACTTTCTCTTTGTACAATTTCTTCTAATAAAATAAATATTTAAATAAACAAAAAAAACTTACACTTTGAGAACATGTTTCACACCACATCATCTCCCAAACTTCACACGAGGAGACCAAAGAGCAGCAGGCAGGAAACGGGGCAGGAATTAGATGCGAGGAAGACATGTTCACAACTAAGGTTTTAGGTGGCCTTTGGAAGTTGTGACAATAGATAGTTACGTGAAAGGTTTTGGGAGCATTCCTAAAATGTCTTTGCTTCAAAGGAGAAACACAGTGAGGTAGGATATACAAAAGTTTACCAGGGTTAAAAGTCTTCATGCTCATTGTTGGTTCTTGTGCTATAAATTTGTAACTAAATTCAACATTGCTTGTGACCCTTTAACCCACAAGCCCGCTTGTTGAGATAAAATGCAAAACATTGGCAACAGTGGAACAGGTATGTAACATGAAATGGGTAGGGATCAGGGTGAAGGGAAGTGGGTATGAAGGGTGTGCAGTACACACAGCATCCATACTGTGCCAGTGGGGTAGGGGAAGCATCATTAGGATGGTGAATAGGATACCACCTTACCCAAGTTTAGACCAAGAGGTATTCTTTGACACAGAATGGAATTCTTTGCCACAGAAGGCAGTGGAGGCCAATGCATTGGGTATATTCAAGAGAGTTAGATATAGCTCTTAGGGCTAATGGAATCAAGGGATATGGGAAGAAAGCAGGAACGAGGTACTGATTTTGGATGATCAGCCATGATCATATTGAATGGCGGTGCTGGCTCGAAGAGCCAAAAGGCCTACTCCTGCACCTATTTTCTGTGTTTCTATGTTTCTGTGTATTCATATAACCATATAACAAATACAGCACGGAAACAGGCCTTCTCAGCCCTTCCAGTCCGTGCCGACCATTTATTTTCCCCTAGTCCCATCTACCTGCACTCAGACCATACCCCTCCATTCCCTTCCTGTCCATATACCTATCCACTTTACTTTTAAATGTTAAAATCAATCCTGCCTCCACCACTTCTGCAGGAAGATCATTCCACACAGCCACCACTCTCTGCGTAAAGAAGTTCCCCCTCATGTTACCCCTAAACTTCTGTCCCTTAATTCTCATGTCATGCCCTCTCGTTTGAATCTTTCCTACCCTCAATGGGAAAAGCTTATCCACGTCAACTGTGTCTATCCCTTTCATCATTTTAAAGACCTCAATCAAGTTCCCCCTTAACCTTCTGCGCTCCAAAGAATAAAGACCTAACTTGTTCAACCTTTCTCTGTAACTTAGTTGCTGGAACCCAGGCAACATTCTAGTAAATCTCCTCTGTACTCTCTCTATTTTGTTGACATCCTTCCTATAATTAGGCGACCAAAATTGTACACCATACTCCAGAATTGGTCTTACCAATGCCTTGTACAATTTTAACATTACTTCCCTACTCCTATATTCAATGCTCTGATTTATAAAGGCCAGCTATTATAGAGTATTCAGTTATACTCTAAAAGATGATAGCTTCACTCAATAGCTCTTGATGGCCAAAACCCAGTTTACATTTCCTATCCAAGTTAATGTGTCATCTTTGAGTGCTGTTGGAGCTGAACACATCCAGGTTAATAAAGAATATTCCATAATGTCTTATGCCTGTCATGTGCCTGATGGTGGGGAGACTTTGGGTATCAGAGGGTTCAGGATACCCAGTCTTGGAAATAAAAACAGAAAGTGTGGATATTAAGTAGGACAGACTGCATCTGTGAAGGAAGGAACAGAGATAATGTTTCCAGTAAATGACGTTGTATCAGAAGATTCTAACCTTACGCTTATAACCTTGGTTGTATTTGTGTGGAAGGCTTTTTCTACATCTTGCTTCATGCAGGAATAAGCTGATTCATTTGTTGAGGGGTTGTGAATGTCATTGAGAATTGGGCAATCAATGGCAAACATTCCCATCTCTGACCTGAAGATAGACATACTGTTTTAAGCCTGATGACTGATGTTTTGGTTTGAGATATTTAAACTTTGCTGTGGTGCAAAAGATAAGCTAATTTTGGCCTTCATGTCCATATGGAAGTAAAAATATAAATAGGACTTTCTTCTCGAAACCTGCTAGAAAGGTGCGTGAGTGTTGGGTCATGTTGGCAGGAACTTCTCTCCCTTCTAGTTCGGAATTCAGAGGTACAGCATGGACACAGGCCCTTCAGTCCACCGAGTCCGTGATGACCATCAATCACCCGTTTTTACTTGTTCTATGTTATCCCACTTTCTCGTCCACTTCCTACCCACTAGGGCAATTTATAGAGGGCAATTAATCTACAAATCTGCATGTTGGAGGAAACCAGAGCACCCAGATGAAACCAATACAGTCTACCAGCTGCATCACTGTGCCTCCCTAGCTTATAACCTCATTCTCTACGTAGAACTGAGAAAATACTGGATGATTAAAGACCATGATACATTGAACCATGGTACATTGAATTAATCTTCGTTTATCTCAAGTGATACAATAGTGAAGTTGGTCGCTAATTGCAGCAATCAATCGCTAGTTGGTGATAGGATGGGTCAGTTGCCTGATAACAGCTGGAAAGAAATTGTCCCTGAATCTGGAGATGTGCGTTTTCATACATCTGTACCTCTTGCCTGAAGTGTAGAAGGAGTCAATGGAAGAGAGATCGGTTTGTGTGATGATCTGGGCTGTGTCCAAATTCTGTGTTCTGCAATTCCTTGCGGTCTTGAGCAGAGGTGTTCTCAAACCATGCTGCGAAGCATCCCCATAAAATCCTTTCTTTAGCACATCTGTAGAAGTTGGTGAGAGTTTTTGGAGACATGCCAAACCACTGAAGCTAAGGAATGGAGGCATGTGCTTTCATGGCCATTGCTTCATAGTCAGTGGTCTGTGGACATATGGCCAGTGCGTGGTCTGGGACAGATTTCTGTTGATATTTCTCCCTACAAACTTGAAGCTATCTCTACTTTGGCGCTATCGTTGTATACCGGGGAAGGTGTGGCACTTTTTTCTTTACTGTAACACTCTCCATAGACTAATTTTGAATTGCCAAAGTAAATGCTTTCACCTGGTGGGGAAAATCTAGATCTCGGGGAGATCAATAAACTTCGGATGAAAAGGTCAGTTATGTCTGAAATGATGAAGAATTTTCTTCCTGAAGTCATAGAGTCAGAGTCATACAGCATGGAAACAGGCTCTTCGGCACAATTTTCTCACGCCGACCAATATGCCCCATCTACACTAGTTCCACCTGCCTGCATTTGGCCCATATGCCAGTAAACCTAACATATCCATGTACCTGTTTAAATGTTTTGTAAATATTGCAATGGCACCTGCCTCAACTACCTCCTATGTCAGCTCCTTCCACACACCCACCACCCTTTGTGTGAAAATGTTACTAGTAAATCTTTAAAAATCTTTAAACGTTGTGTTCACCCAATCTATTCCTCTCAGAAGATCACCCCTCATCCTCCTGCGCTACAAGGAATAAAGTCCTACCCTGCTGAACCTCTCCCTGTAGCTCAGGCCCTCGAGTCATGGCAAACTCATAGATTTTCTTTGCACTTTTTCCAGCTTGACAACATCTTTCCTATAACATAGTGACCAAAACTGAACCAAACACCAAACGTGGTCTCACTAACGTCTTGTCTATCTGCAGCATGACCTCCCAAATTCTGTACTCAATACTCTGACTGATGAAGGCCAATGTGCCAAAATACTTTTTGTCAACCTTCTTGTGATGCCATATTCAAGGAACTATGTACCTACACTCCTAGATCCCTCTGCTCTACAGTACTCCCCAGAGCCCAACAGTTCACTGTGTAGGCCCTGCCTATGTTAGATTTTCCAAAATGCAACACCTCACATTGGTCTGTATTAATATTAATCAACCAATCCTCAATCCACCTGCTCACCTGATCAAGATCCAGCTGCAGTTTTTTTACACCCATCTTCACTATCTACACTATCACCCACGTTTGTGTCATCTGTAAACTTGCTAATCATGATCAAATAATTCATTGTTTTGGTTTAGTTTAGAGATACAGCGCAGAAACAGGCCCTTGGGCCCACCAGGTCCATGCCAACCAGTGATCCCCACACATTAACACTATCCTACACCCACTAGGGACAATTTTTACATTTACCAAGCCAATTAACTCTCAAACCTGTACGTCTTTTGAGTGTGGGAGGAAACCGAAAATCTCGGAGAAAACCCAGGCAGGTCATGGGGAGAACATACAAACTCTGTACAGACAGCACCCGGAGTCGGGATTGAACCCGGGTCTCCAGCGCTGCATTAGTTATAGGGCAGCAGCTCTACTGCTGCACCATCGTGACCTTGATATAGATGATAAACAGTAATGGGCCAGGCATCGAACTCAAAGATTGTGACACTTTGGAATTCGCTATCACAGAGACCTAAGGGATTTAAATATATTCTAGGTTGAGATAATCAGAATTTAGGACTGAATTGATAATGATTAAGGGCGTCGGATAGGCAGTGGAGTTCAAGTCAACTAACAAATTAATGGCAATCTTCTTAAATGGCAGCGCTGTCTCATGGGGCTAAATAGTTATTATTGGTTCTATTCATAATGTTCTGAACACCCTACTTGGCCTGTATGATACGATACGATGGAAAAAACATTAAATACTCTATTTGAATGACAATCAAAGAACTGCAGATGCTGGTAATCCAAAATAAAAAAAGACAATGCTGGATACACTCAGCAAAGTAGGTAGCATCTGTGGAAAGAGAAACCGAGATTATGTTGTAGTCAAAAAGCCTTTGTCGGATTCAAATACTCCATTGAATGGAGGAACCATTACTTGAATCAATGTTAGTTATGCTTGAAATGAATCTATACACATAAGTCCATCGACCAGTTTATTCAAGCCACAGAGCCCCATGATGTTTATTTTAAATGAAAAATAAAATAGACACTGAGAGAACATACCTTTAATTAGAATTAGGACATCAACATAATCCATCAAAAAAAAATTAAAGGATTATTTACAATGGTGCATCATTTGGGTTTTTTTCCCCCTCTGAAACTCACATTCCCAGTCCTGCTTGTTTGTTAAATGAATATAGATCCAAACCCTACACAGTGACTCATAATTAAACCACAACCTAATTGCCATCTAAATCTCAGTTTTCTTACACTCATTAGAAACCTGTTTTATTTCAACAACTCTCAAGTAAAATCAGACTTTCAGTCATCCATATAGAATTTTCCTCTTTGACATCTCTTAAGCTACCGACTGATTAACCAAAAGCATTGAAATGTTCCAGCTATAGCAGAAGGATCCCCTAAGAAACAAAAGGCAAGGAAATTGCGTAGATGAAAGAATCGGTAAAACAATTCCACTGTTTTGAGATGGGATGGAGATTGAAGGAGGATAGGAGAAACTATAAGTATTATTGCTATCCAATTCTATATTTCTGTAATGCAATACTTTCACTTTTATTGATGTAATTGCAACTGCCTGAACTTATTCACATTGCATTAATGAGCAAGCCAAAGTGAATTCTTTGACATTGTCAAAGGCTTCTGCTACTGGAAAAAAAACAAAACAAAACCTTTTTTGACATGATCCTGGTGCATTGAAATGATGTTCTTGAAAAGTGGATTAGATCTTTTTGTTTATGGAATTTGGCAGACAGTGTTTGGACACTCTGCTTGTACTAAATTACACACACACTGCTTTCAATGATTAAATTGTGACATGATATTGAAAGCTGAAGGCAAATTCATAGTCAAAATCAGACAACCATAAATTAGGAAAATTTTAAGAGATTAAACTTTTCTTCACTAACGATGCATAATTAGCAGGATTCCAAGTGTAAATATTTACAGTGAAACAAGATGAAGTTGGAAATAAGATGAATATTTTGTGTGCTTCCAGAATATGGTTTTAGAAGATGTATAAACAACGTAAAGAATAAAACCTACCAATAATAATGTAGAAAATTTAATTTAACCATCTCGTTCTACTCATCTGAAATTAATTAACTCCATAGGGTTGTGTTGACAAAGACAAAGTTTACCGCAAGGCAGCAGCACAAGGTCCAGATAATCAAAAGGGCACATGTTGAATGAATACAATTTTGTTAAGGTTAATCCAGTGAAGATGATCCCTTACTGTTCTTAATTAGGTGATAGAGTGAGGAATGGGAGAATAGGAAGTAAAAGAAAATGCTGTCCTGTCGGCTGAACAGGAATTTCTGATTCAATTTAACATAGTCTGTTTTCACACAAGCACATGGTTGCCATGGCCGAGAGATCTGCATCCTCCCAGTCTTTAAAAAAACTTGTTTATTGCAGAGCTTCCTGTTGAAGTAAATCAAAAATCTTGTCAAATAACTTGCCCTTATTATCGGTTTAGTGACATATTTCTGCTCAACTGTGGTATCTATTTCTGATTTATTAACACATGATCCCTGGTTTCCTGCCATTGATCAACCCTGACTAATACTGTGCTCAGCTGATGGCTTTAAAAGAAATTTGATCTCACAGGAAGAAGGAAAAACAAGTCCCATTTCTAGTATTTTATTCAGAACAACGGAGAACCTGACTTAAATATAAGATGTACATCTAGTTTAAAGAAAACTATATATATATCTTTGTTACTATTCTTCGGATTCTTACATTTTCATCTTAGAAACATTCTACGCTACAGATAAAACCAAGTGCAAATGGTAATACTTCAGATTCATCACTTAAGCCATTGTTTGTTCAATGTCAGTCACTTTCTGTAAATTGTATATAAATTTACACCCCACTGGTATAACATGGTTTCACCCCACTACTGACCAGCTGTCTGCCATTCAATATGTAGCTAAGTCATGGTCAAGGAGGTCACTGCTCGCCAACATCTGGATTTGATCACTCTATACGTAACAGGGGCCTTCCGCATGCTTGACTGAACTGTGAAGTTTAATGCCCCAAGCCACCCTCAACCCAGTTGTTGCACCACCCTTTATATTTCACTGAAAGGAATCACCTCATAGACTTTATGTGTTTGCTTATGTTAGATTAAACTTTTCCATCAACTTAGGGACATCTATTGAATGATTCCAGGAAGAGCAGGCACAGAGAGGACTATTGCTGTTACAATTCTGTTCCTCAGGGGCATTCATAATTGATATAAGTACCAGTGATTGGATAAGAAATAAAAAAAATCAATGTAATAGTGAACTGAAAATGAAATATGGTCTGTTGAATGCTCCAAATTCATTATTTATATTGCCTGCGTTAATTTACCTGTATTTAAAGTTGGATACAAAAGATAGTTCTATAATATTAATGCTACATCACACATTTTGTAATGTGGTTAAAGCTTTGTTTTTTTTAATACAAAACAAAATCAGCTTTGTAACTAATTCACTGAAAGGATGAATTGAACTATTAACATCAATCAGCAACTGCAGATTAGCTCTGGTCATCAATAAAATAGGCAACATTTATCTTGTCAAATGATGGTGAAAGGAACTTTGCTGAAAAAAAATAATGAAGGGATATTTAAGTTGGTGTTGTTTTTTTGTTCTGATCTCAATGATAGCTAAAATGTAACCCACGGCCCTACTGAAAGGGAAGTTATTTATGCTTACCTAGTCCTCTGGGTCACGGACTGGGTCCGAAGGGGCAGATGAAGCAGCAAGCCACCTCCAGGTCTTTGTGCATCCAAATGTCAGGATGTGTGACTTTGGCCAGAGGGAATTTCCTTCCCTACTTCCTACCCATTTGCATCTTCCCCTCTCCTCCGGAAAGCACCTGATTTCCACTTGGCATTTCCTTCTTAGCAGGGCAGCTAGATTGGGAATTTGTTAAATGGAATCCTGAATCCACTGCTTCCACACAGCATATTCTGTTCACTGTAACAGCTGGTTCGACTACTTCTTTACTGATATAAAACCCTGAAGCATCTCAGTTACCCATTAACAGAATGCGTTCTTTTTCAACTAAATACCCTGGAATTTCCAATTTGAGACAGATGATTCACATTTAAGGAGCTCGAAGAAGTAAAAGGTAATAAATACGGTTCAGGATGATGAAAGGGATCCAATTGCTTCAATTTTAAGCAAAAATCAAGATGCTTATTTCACCATAACTCTTGTGTCCCTTGATGAGTTATTTAGCATTTAAAGGCTTTCAATAAATTACAATCCCCATGATCTGGTTGTTTCTCTTGTTTAATCTCTGGGGAGCAATAGACCACCCCTTTGGGTTTGAGATCAAAAGACATTAAAAATGCCACCTATTTAAATGCTCCTGGTTGAAAGCATTTGAGGGGAAAAACTATAATGCTAAAGACAATGAAATAAAACACACATATCACCACAGGGGACAGCAATTCATCACATAAGATGCAACATGATTGCACTGCAGAGTGTTGCACACCACATGGGACATAATTTTGCAGGGAGCATCATATCAAATCGACATCTGGAACATCATCCCCAGTCACGAACAATAAGGTACATTAAGGGCCTGTCCCACATACGTGCCCTTTACGGGCGATTGCCGGCACCAGTGATAGGTCGCCGACATTTTCAACATGGTGAAAATTCAGTGCGACCAGAACAACGCTATGACTCTTTGGAGACCTCGCATGACCATAGGAGACCTCTCACGACCATACAGCCTGAATGGTCGTGAGAGGTCTGTGGTAGTGAGAGGTCCCCAAAGAGTCGTAGCATCTTTCTGGTCGCCGCTGAATTTTTAACATGTTGAAAATTTCGGCGACCTATCACAGGTGCCGGCAGTTGCCTGTAAAGGTCGCGTAAGTGGGACGGGGCCTATTGAGTAACAGCAGTCCTAAAATATAGCATCACAGAGTTTGGTCCTGTTAGTTTCAAAGTATAAAGGCCTCTAATCAGAATGACTGTGGACTTCTTAAATATGGACATTTATGCTATTATAATTGGAAATAAAAAATTATCAGGCATGTTAAATGGTTATTTTTTTGTCAATATTAAATTTTTGACACAGTGTTGTGAGTCTGTGACATTCTCTGCCTCAGATAGCGGTGGAGGCTGGTTCTTTGGATACTTTCAAGAGAGAGCTTGATTGGGCTCTTAAAGCCAGCAGAGTCTGGGGATATGGGGAGAAGGAAAGAACTTGGTACTGATTGTACGGATGATCAGCCATGATCACATTGAATGGCGGTGCTGGCTCGAAGGGTCGAATGGCCTACTCCTGCACCCATTGTCTATTGTCTATTGTCTAATGTCTATTGTCTATTGTCTATAGAGTTAAATAAATCCAGCAGCATTAAATAAAACTACTATTGATTCAGGAACGGTCATAATCAAAAGTAATCTAAGCAAAATAAAATAATAAAGGGACCAATGTAAGTAAGAAACAGAAAATCTTTGGAAATGATTGGTTAATTCCTTAAGATTGTTTCAAAGGATGCAGGCAAGAACATTGTAGATGTCCTAGCTAGACATATAAAGCTGGAGTAACTCAGTGGGTCTGACAGCATCTCTGAAGAAAAGGAATAGGTGATTTTTAGGTCGAGACCCTTCTTCAGCTATAATATTCCAAAGATCTATCTTTGAATAGCTGTTTATTTAACTAGAAATGTTGTCCATCTCATTCTTTTTGATCATAGAAATATAGTTTGCATCCATTGTTGGGACTTGAGAACCAATTGAGTGAATATGTTGAATGTTTTAGTTGGTCAGAGAAGCAACATGGATTTGTAGAGTCCATTGCAGAGGTGACTATCATCATGGCAGGGAGGATGTTTATGCTTTAGTTAACTTTTAAGGCAGGTATCTAATTATTAAAAGATTGACTGAGCATGAAACATATAGCAGTGAAAACGGTGAAAGAATGCTTTTGAAACAATTTGACCAGTGAATTATGTAAGCGGCAGTGAATTTGAATCTTGTACCTATGATTAATTATACAGACACAATGATGAACATATTGTAAACAATGGCAACTTTCTCAGCTGCCACACCAAGGAAATTTGCCTGCTTCAGGTC
This sequence comes from Raja brachyura, assembly GCA_963514005.1. The sequence goes on from OY740788.1 coordinate 54,326,004, forward strand.
TTAAGAAGAAATGTAATGTCCCTCAAAGCAAAAACATCAATAATATAATACATCATAATAATAAATACCTCCATGTCTTAATTAAAATTAATTATTTTTTAAATCTATCTATCTGTCTATCTGTCTGTCTGTCTATCTATTTATCTATGACACAAAATGCTGGAGTAATGCAGCAGGACAGGCAGCATCTCTGGCGGGAAGGAATGTGTGCGTTTCGGGTTGAGATTCTTCTGAAGAAAGGGTCTTTCTTACATAAAACCAGCAAACTAACCCAGTTCTTCACATTGATGTGGTGAACAAGAAAGTGCATCAGTGTAGTTACTTTCTTAGGCATCTGAGAAGATTTGGCATATCCATAGGATTCTGCTGAACGTCCACAGATGTACTATAACAACATTCTGATGGGATGTATCTCAGCCTGATATGGCAACTCCACTGTTCTTGGCCTGCTGCTCTGCAGTGAGAGGTGAACACAGCCCAGTTTATTACTAGCTCATAATTTCCTTCCATCCTCTGTCTTCACAGTGCCTTGCATCAGGAAGGCAAGAGGTATTGTTGGGGATGCCTGCTACCCTCGGGTGAAGTCACAGGAGCATGAAAGATCAGATGTCCAGACATAAGAAAAACTTCTTCCCACTGTTATCTGATGGGGCATAACTGGAGGAGCTGTTGCCTCGTAGCAGCAGAGATCGGGGTTTGAATCTGACCTCGGGTGCTGTCTTCCCTGTGACGGCATGCACGTTTTCCCTGTGACTGCATTGGCTTCCTTCCACCAGCATCACAAATACACTTGGGAATGTAGGATAATTGGCCTCTGTAAATTGTCCCTAATGTCTGGAGTGGATGATAAAGTGGGATAACATGAAACTCGTGTGAATAGGTGATTGATGGGACTCGATGGGCCGAAGGGCTTGTTTCCATGCTGTATCACTCAACTAAACTCATTTAAACTAAACTAAACTGAACTAAACTAAAACATGGTTTTTGTATTGATTATTGTAGGTTTAACATTGTGGCTGTACATTTATTGTTTCAGTGTTTAAATAATGGGCAGCACAGTGGCAAAATGGTAGAGTTACTGCCTTACAGAGCCAGAGACCCGGGTTCAATCCTGACTATGGCTTCTATCTGTATGGCGTTTGCACATTCTCTTGTGACCGTGTGGGTTTTCTCCTGGTGATCCTGTTTCCTCCCACATACCAAAGGCTTGGACTCGATGGGGCAAAGGGCCTGTTTCCACTCTGTATCTCAAAATAGCTAAACAATATATTCCTGGGAACCTTGACTTTCACTGAGCAATTGCTTAGTGCCTATGATCCCTTGGTCATCCTCGTGATTAACTACAATATACTAGATATATTCCATCAGTGACGTTAAAATAACAGTGTCATTACCTTATTACACAGATCAGAGGTAGGTGCAATTGTGAGTTTGTAGAGAATTTTGTGAAAGTCTTGCAATGCATTACATTATTATTAGAAGATGTTGTTCTCATGATGTGTTCCCATTTTAGTGCCCCACTTCAATGGCGTGCACAATAAGGCCATAAGGTCATAAGGAATAGGAGTAGAATTAGGCCATTCGGCCCATCAAGTCTACTCCGTCATTCAATCGTGGCTGATCTATCTCTTCCTCCTAACCTCATCCTCCTGCCTTCTCCCCGTAACTTCTGACACCTGTACTAATCAAGAATCTATCTATCTCTGCCTTAAAAATATCCACTGACGGCCTCCACAGCCTTCTGTGGCAAATAATTCCATAGATTCACCACCCTCTGAGTAAAGAAATTTCTCCTCATCTCCTTCCTAAAAGAACGTCATTTAATTCTGAGGCTATAACCTCTAGTCCTAGACTCTTCCACTAGTGGAAACATCCTCTCCACATCCACTCTATCCAAGCCTTGTACTATTTTGTATGTTTCAATGTGGTCCCCCCTCACTCTTCTAAACTCCAGCGAGTAAAAGCCCAGTGCCGACAAACGCTCATCATAGGTTGACCTACTCATTTCTGGGATCATTCTTGTAATCCTCCTCTGGACCCTCTCCAGAGCCAGCACATCCTTCCTCAGATATGGTGCCCAAAATTGCTCACAACATTCCAAATGCTGCCTTACCAGCGCCTTGTAGAGCCTTAACATTACATCCCTGTTTTTGTATACAAGTCCTCTTGAAATAAATGCTAGCATTGAGTTATAGATTCGACTTCCAGATTATTTTTTGGGGAATCCTGCACCAGCACTCCCAAGTCCCTTTGCACCTCCGATTTCTGGATTCTCACATTGTTAAATCAATTTCACACTTCATTGCTCTTCACATATTATGCTTTTTGTTCCACATTCCAGCATCTGCAGTCGTTTTGAGTTCATAAATTGTTATTGCTTACCTTGACAGAATAGATGTTGAGATATTTTCACCAGTGGGAGAGTCATGTAGGAGGAACATAATTATAAAACAATTTGGTTTAGTTTAGGTTAGTTTTGTTTATTGTCACGTGCACAGTGAAAAGCTTTTTGTTGCGTGCTATCCAATCAGTGGAAAGACTATAGATTGTTACAATCAAGCCTTCCACGCTGCACAGTCTGTTTAAGGATAGTCCGAGGGTTTCCAAAAAGGTAGATAGTAGCTCAAGACCACACTCAAGTTGTTGGTAGGATGGTTCTGTTGATTGGTAACAGCTGGGAAGAAACTGTCACTGAATATGGAGGTGTGCGTTTTCACAATTCTATACCTCTTGCCTGATGAGAGAGGGGAGAAGATGGTGACTGGGGTGAGACACATCCGTGATTATGCTGGTGGCCTTGCTGAGGCAGCATGCATCGAGGTGCATCAACTTTCTTCTTTTAGAGGGCAGTGATTCTCTGGAAATCTCTGCCCCCGAGAGTGACGAAGGCCAGATCCTCATTCATATTTAAGGTGGTGATAGTTAAATATTTGAAAGATAGAAGAATTGATGGTTGTGTGGAACTGACCCCAACGTGGAGATGAGGCCAACATATATTATGAACATACTGAATAGCAGGGGTAGACTTGAGGGGCTTGGTGGCCTACTCCTGCTCCTATTTTCTCCTGTTCTTGTGTGTTCTTGTGTTCTGTTTTTCAATTGCTCTTGGTTTAATGAGATTAGGTGTGAGAATTTATTGTATCCTCAGCAGCTGCAGAATTAAACAACAGGGTAGCTCATTTACAGATACAGCTGCAAGAAATCCTCTTTACTCGATCAAAAATTAACAGTAAAAGTCCATTTTAGGTGACACGCACATACAGAATGTTCAAACTAACAACTGCATTCCAGGACCTTCATCCTAATCGGCAGAGTAAATTACTACATTTTAACTGGTATCTGTGATTAATTATATCAACTCTTGGCTGTGCACAATGCAAAACAATGTTTTCTTTCTTGGCATTCCCAAAATACTGGGCAAGCTCAGAACTGTAGAGTGTAAAGAAGGAATATACAGAGTGTATTAAGAAAGTAAATGCACTTACACAGCATGATGATAATACAACATAAAGATTGTTGTTGGAGTTGTAACCATTCATTAAGTCTGTAAATGTTTTAAATCATGGAAAGGAAAGCCATGGATACAAATTTATTGGTGTCACATAAATAGGTGGATGTCTAAGCAGTGTGGATGGAAGCATTAAAGTCCAACAAGGCACCAACAGATTTAAATGAATGGACAAAACTGTGCTAATAGCATTTCAAGGGAGGTAAATATTACCTTAACAATTTTGATCTAAAGCGGAAAGAAAGGAGTACTTCCTCAATATAAAATGCTCGAAGCATTGGAGATCCCAAGGAACTTGGCGGCCATGTGCATTTATTAAGAAAATGTCATTGACGTATATCGAGAATAACCCAAAAATGTTACTGGAATGCTTCTCGTTATATCTAGGGGCTGGATTCAAGGGAATAGCTGTTAAGCTGCAGTTCTACGCACCAATTACCCGTTCCTGCTCCTGCAGTTCAATTGCTGAATAGTGAAAGGCCTGGATAGAGTGGATGTGGAGAGGATGTTTTGACCAGTGGGAGAGTCCAGGACCAGAGGCCATAGTCTCATAATGAAAGGATATATCTTCAGAAAGGAGCTAAGGAGGATATTTCTTAAGTCAGAGTATGGTGAATCTGTGGAATTCATTGTCACAGACGGCTGTGGAGGCGGTGATTGATAGATTCTTGATCAGTGTGGGTGTCAGGGGTTATGGGGAGAAGGTAGGAGATTGGGGTTGAGAGGGAAAGATAGATCAGCCATGATTGAATGGCAGAGTAGACCTGATGGGGCCAAGGGCCAAATTCTGTTCCTATAACTTATGCACCAATGAATTTATGAACCTTGCTGATGTGAACAATTATAAGCACCACACTTTAGAAGGACATATTATCAAGTCAAGTCAACTTTATTTGTCACATATGCATACGAAATGTGCAGTGAAATGAAAAGTGGCAATGCCTGTGGAATGTGCAAAAAACTACAAAACAGAATAGAACAGAATCAGTAATGACATATTAGTGAGAAAAAAAACGAGCAATTTAAAAAAGACAACACAACAATAGTTTGGTACAGTAAGTTAGTCCCTGGTGAGATAAGAGTTTACAGTCCTAATGGCCTCTGGGAAGAAACTCCGTCTCATCCCCTCTGTTTTCACAGCATGACAGTGGAGGCGTTTGCCTGACCGTAGCAGCTGGAACAGTCCATTGTTGGGGTGGAAGGGGTCTCCCATAATGTTGCTGGCTCTGGATCAGCACCTTCTGATGTATAGTTCCTGCAGAGGGGCGAGTGTAGTTCCCATAGTGTGTTCGGCTGAACATACTACTCTCTTCTTGAACACACAAGCCTTCTTGTCCCGGGCAGAGCAGTTCCCAAACCAGATTGTGATGTTGCCAGACAAGATGCTTTCTACAGCCGCTGAGTAGAAGCACTGGAGGATCCTCAGAGAGCCTCTGAATTTCCTCAGCTGCCTGAGGTGGTAAGGGCGCTGCCTTGCCTTACTCACCAGTGTGACAGTGTGTGATGTCCATGTCAGATCCTCAGTGATGTGGATTCCCAGGTATTTAAAGCAGCTCACCCTATCCACAGTATCCCCATTTATCTTGAGTGGCGTGTACATCCTCGGTTGTTGTGCCTTCCTAAAGTCCACGATCAGCTCCTTAGTTTTTGTTGAGATTTAAGAGGAGGCTGTTGTCCTGACACCAGAGTGCCAGATCAGCCACTTCTACCCGGTAGGCCTTCTCATTATTTTCGGTGATCAGGCCCACCACCACAGTGTCAGCAAACTTGATTATAGAGTTGGTTCTGAACCTAGCCACACAGTCATGTGTGTACAGGGAGTACAGTAGGGGGCTGAGGACGCAACCCTGGGGGGATCCTGTGCTCAGGGTGAGGGTCTTTGATGTATTTCCTCCCATCTACCTGTGGCCTGGCTGTGAATCTATCAGTGGAGCGATTGGATTTCTGTTACATTATGAGAAGAAATTGTTGAAACCAGACCCTGATATTTATAAAGGTTTGAATTTATTTTAAAGAAGATTTGAAAAAATCAGGGAAAACAGATAAGATCAATGCAGAAAAACTGGGCTGATTGTTGGGTCTAAGACAGTGAAGAAGCTGCTAGAGCTGCTGCTTCACATTGATCGAGACCCAGGTTCAATCCTGATCTTGCTGCCTTTGTGGAGTTTATACATTCTCACTGTGACCACGTGGGTTTCCTCCTGGATCCTCCCACATCCCAAACACGTGCAGGTTTATAAGTTGATTGGCTTCTGTAAACCAAAAAAAATCTCCAAAACATGTAGGAAGTTGAAGAGAAAGTAGGATAACATAGAACGAGTGTGAATGGGTCATCAATAGTCAGTGTGGATTCTGTTTCCATGCTGCATTTCTAAACTGAAGATGATGATGTCTAGAATTAGGCTTACAAAGGATGTAAGAAATTAAGAACTCTTTGACCATTTCCAAGTAATGATAGATAATTTAAAAACAGAGATTGATTTTTTTTTGGATATCAAAATTATTAAGAATATGATGCAGGGTTGCTGGATGTTACAGGCACCACAGCTGGGAACTCAACCTTGTACAATTTAAGGTTGTACAAGTATGTCTTTATTCAAACATACTTGAATAAAGGCATGCTAAGTTTGCTGAAGATACAAAGACGTGTAGAAAAATTATGGAGTGTCCATAAGAAGGCTACAGAGGAATAAGTTAAATGGACGAGCAAAGATCTCGGACAAGGAGCCTTACAGAGGAAAATGTTAAATTGTCTCTTTTGACAAGAAAGCATTAAAAATGACATATTCTTCCAAGTGAAAGGACAGCTCTGAGGAGAGAAATGTGGGCATTCTAGTGCATGACTCACAGAAGTCTTGTATGCAAATATAAGAAATAATTAGGAGAGCTAACGGAATGATCCTGTTTATTTCTTGGGAAATTTAATAAGAAAATCGGGAGGTTGGGCTTTATTTATATTGGTGAAACTATACCTGGAGTACTTGTCTGCTCTGGATCTTTGGCTGGTTTGCCATAGAAACATAGAAAATAAGTGCAGGAGTAGGCCATTCAGCCCTTTGAGCCAGCACTGCTATTCAATATCATCTCCGTCTTAAATGGTCTACCCCTTATTCTTAAACTGTGACCCCTGGTTCTGGACTCCCCCAAATACACCATTTGCAGGATAGTTCTTCATTTCTTCCATCCTTTGTGGAATTACTTCCTGACCTCGGCCATGAAAGGCCTGTTACGCAAATTGATTATTTTAAATCTGTGAACAACATAACTGAATGGCGGGATGTGCCAGAGCAAGTCTTGCCTCTCAAAGCCATTAACAGAGGGCAAAGCCCCATTCCCAGCGTTGCCATCTGTCAGAAATGTCAACGTTCGTTTATAACTCTGAATGTCTCTGACAGAAATGTTTAAGTGCAATTAAAAATAATACAAAAAAAATCTTAAGGTGACTATGTTTTTTATAAAAATAAATAATATTAATGCAACAAATTAAAAATGCATCAAATAATTAAAAATATGATAAAAAATTAGAGTGACACAGTTGCATAACGGTAGAGCTGCTGCCAGAGCCTCAGGTTTGATCCTGACATGGGTGCTGTCTGTACAGAGTTTGTACAATTTCCCTATGACCATGTGGGTTTTCTCCGGGTGCTCCAGTTTCGGTAAAATTATAAATTGTCCCTAGAGTTGTGCTAGTGTATGGGGGTGATTGCTGGTTGGCGTGGACTCGGTAGGCCGAAGGGCTTGTTTCCATGCTGTATCTCTAAAGTCTAAAGACTGAAGTTTAAATGATTAAAAGAGGTAACCTTGTTTACCCCTAACTTACAGAATAAAATTGTTATTGAACTTAAGATAGACACAAATTGCTCGAATCACTCAGCAGGTCAGGCAGCATCTCTGGAGAAAAGGTGCAGGTGGTGTTTTGATTCAGAACCCTTCTTGAGACTTGCTATTGAACGTAACAGGCATGTGGCTCCTGCACTGATTGTAATCTGGTGAAGGAACTGAGAGAAATCCCAAGTACAGTATACGAGCTGGGGAATCTCAACAAGATCCAACACTGCTGCTTATTTATGTGGCATAACACTGCCACGGAATTGCCGGTGGATATTAGCCGGTAACTAAATGCCAGGACAGCCGGCATTTATTGTCAAAATCTATGCCATTATGTAGTGGCTTCCATCTCTCAGATAAAAAGCAGCTCACAGACAGGTGTCAATTCTCCTCTTGAGTCAAGTGCTTAGAAGTGTGAAAGAATGCCTTGCAATCTGATTCTCTAACCAACCCACGACTCCAACCTAGGTCAAAGGCCCCGGGGTCCATGAGACATCCAACCTGACAGTCAAAGAAGACATCAGAATGTCAGCACATGGGGAGTGATGCACAGGGGTGGGGAACTTGTTCACCAGCTTTAATTCCAAAGAATTAAAGATTTAGAGCCATCACCGTGCTGCCCATTTCAAAACGTAACAAGATGTTAGATTTTACACAATAACAAAATCTCTTTTCGTATTCTCATTGTGAAAACTTCTCAGCTTTTAGTAGAATGCGAACAGTTCACCTTCCATCCGGATAAAGACCACAGTGAAAATTTAAAAAAATTAGACCGCAACAGGGAACATTTTTTTCATTTCTTTATTGAATAATTCCTGAACAAAAATACTTATGTTTTTGATGGGGGTACTAAGTTTGTCCAGGACTCTCCCAATGATGAAGCTATTTGGCTAAGTCCATTCAACAGTCAATCAACAAAGTGAAATAGAGCTGGTGTCATCTTCCACTCACAGGGCAAGAGGGACTCAGGCTGAGGCATGCAAGGCTAAAATGAAACTTGAGACAGGTCTTTACCAATCCTCTTATGTCTTTGCGCATGGGTTGTTTTGTCACTCAGGGACTGACAAATTATTCATCTCAGCAACACATAACAAGATGGTTGTCAATCAGAGCAGAGTCTATTTTTGATGAGATTACACAAGCCAGGCAGATGCATTACTCAAAAGGTAGTTCCACTGATGTGTGAATATGACTCCGATTTCTACCACAGCCTTGCCAGATGGTTTTCAGTCTGTGAAATTTCAAGTTAAAAGAGAACGCTCATCTATTGAAAAAAACAAAATCTACGAATGTGAATCACTCGGAATCTGCAATTCCTTCTTTTTTTTTATCCTGCTCAATTAGCACCCGTCCATCAATCACCTTTTTAATATTATGAAGCTGCTTCACTGGAAACAGTTCTGTGAAGCAAAGTAAATATGCTAACGTTAAATGACAAATTATTATACGAAGACTTCAAGAAACTGATGATCCTGAGGGCTTTTCACTTCAAATGAAATTGTAACATTATCAGCGCTTTTTTTGGTGACAGTACGTATCGGTACAGGGTACCGGCACCTCTATAAAGGTAAAAACTATATTAATGTACAGCAGCCAACTGTGAACTGTTATGTGCATGCTGGCATCTTTTTATCAAGTAAAAAAAACACTGAACTTTATAATGTATTTTTGTTAACACTAATGAGATGTGTCTACTGTTTTAAAGATGCACTGTGAATGCCATTTGTTGCGATTGATATCTGTGCTCTACCACTTTTGAAAATGGTAACCAGATTGGAGTATATAATGTTCAACCAATCCAGCCTCGGTGAGGATAGCGTGGCTGGATAACACAGTGTGTGATTGAGTGTCAGCTATTGCATTTCACTTCAGTGACAGATCTGTGCTACTCTTGCAGCCAGGCAAGCAACTGTCAAATGCTGCAAGAACAGTAAAAGTACAAAGCAGAAGATCAAATTGCAGCCAAAACTCTGAATTAATATTGATAATGAGCTTGGCTGAAACTAAACTAAGCAAAGCTGGCTAGTTGGAAGGCAGAAACGGCAGTATGTTTGGGGTAGCTTTTACAGTAATTGTTCTCACCCCCATTTCTGATGTACAAAGTGGAGAATTCTGCGTGCCTTTAACAGAAACCGAGTGTAAGTGATATTTTTTTCTTTGAGAATTGATGTAATTACACAAAATGTATTTTCTCAGTTGATTCACTCTTGGAGAATGATAAGAGCAAAGTAGCTGATAATTAATCTACAAATTAATTAAAATAAATAATTAATGTGTAGATGAACTGTTAGCTGGTGTGATAGTAGTTTGACAAAATACAACATGCAGGCACCAAAGTCAGGCAAGAGAACTGCTACTTTTCGAATAGGATCATTTGTCCTGCATAATACATACAGAGCAATATATTGTTATTGTTATAAAGGTAGCAATAGTTATCTACATATATTGTCAATGTTATCAATCAACTATTTGCATGCAGTGTAAAATTATATAGGTTGTTCATTATTTATAAAATACATTTATACATGGTGAACAGCTATAAATCTGGTTGAACACCAACTTACTTTTCTAATCTTTGCCAAAATACCACCACAAAATAAACTAGACTTAACAGCTCAACAGTATGTGCCCCTGACACCAATAAACTTAATAAATGGCTTCTACAGCACCCTTTGTTTATAATGAACCTCACATCATGAAGTTCAATTATATATATCCATGAATAAGCACATACATTACTCAACACCAATTATAATCTAAGGCTTAAAATATAGATCAATATCCTATTAACTGTTGGAATAATTGCAATTATGTTTTTTAAAATTGTCCCCAGTCATAAACTCAACATTAGCAATCCCTATTTATTTTTTTCCTTAATGCTTCCCATCTTCTTATCCTTACACATGATTTAACACATTACAGCTCTCACTGTGGCTCGCTCTGAAAACTGGACATCCCTTTCTCCTCTTACGCTGTCAACACAAGGGAATCATTGCCTCTGACCTTCCCTCTCTGCATAGTTAGCAGTGTTCACTGCTCAGCCAACATGGCTCTCCGCCTGTCGTGCTCAATGTAGGCCATGTGTACTGATCAGGCATCAGTACGTGCAAACCTGAGATGACATCGTGTCTAGGATGTTCATACTCTTTAAATGGCATGCCCACAACTACACAGCCCTCCCTCTGCACACCCAGCTCAAAATGTGCCAGATTTAGACCACTTAGCAACTCTTTGCACTGTTAACATTTTGAAGACACAACACCCCTTTCAAGGGCATCAGAGATGTCCTCATTCTTCAGGGAACGGGGGTTCCCCTCTTCTACCATAGATGAGGCTCTCACCAGGGTCTCTTCTATACCCCGTGACTTTACTTTCCCTCCCCATCCCCCCATTCATAACAAGGGCAGAGTCCTCCTTGGCCTCACATTCCACCCTACCAGCCGTCACGTACAACAAATAATCCTCCGTCATTTGCGCCGCCTCCAACATGGCCCCACCACTTGCCACATCTTCCCATCTCTTCCCCTGTCTGCTTTCTGCCGAAACAGCTCCCTCCATAACTCCTTGGTCAATTCGTCCCTTCTCATCCGTACTACCCCTTCTCCTGGCACTTTCCCTTGCAACCGCAAGAAATGCTACACTTGTCGCCTTACCTCCTCCCTTAACAATTCAAGGACCCAAGCAGTCCTTCCAGGTGCGGCAGAGGTTCACCTGCACCTCCTCCAACCTCATCTATTGCATCCGCTGCTCTAGATGTCAGCTGCTCCACATCGGTGAGACCAAGTGTTGGCTTGGCGCTCAGTTCGCAATATCCAACCTGATCTCCCGGTGGCTTTGCACTTCAACTCCCCCTCCCATTCCGAATCCGACCTTTCTGTCCTGGGTCTCCTCCATGGCCAGAGTGAGGACCATCATAAATTGGAGGAGCAGCACCTCATATTTCACTTGGGTAGTTTGCACCCCAGCGATATGAACATTGACTTCTCTAATTTCAGTGGATATATCATAGCAGCTCGTTATGCCAGCCGTAGGTACTCAGGGCATCAGTTAAGTCGGGGCGTTTTTTCGAACCTGATGAAAAATGTCCACGAGTAAAAATATAGCCCCAAGTACCAACGGCTGGCAAAACAAGCCGTTACGATATATCCACGGACTCCTACGGCCTTTCTTTGGATATTTGCAATGGGTGGATTATCTCATGGGGAAAGTTGGGCATGCTAAGCTTCCATCCACTAGTGCTGAAAGGACTGAGGGAGACTTGGATGATACAAGAACCTGAGGGGTCTTAACTGGGTGGATGTTTACTCATGGCAGAATCTAGAAGTAGATTTTTCCTCTAAATTAAGGGATTGTCCATTTAAAGCAGACTTGATAGACACTAAATGCTGGAGTAACTCAGCAGGACAGGCAGCATCTCTGGAGGGAAAGAATGGGTGATGTTTTGGGTCGAGACCCTGCTTCAGATCCGACTTGAAAAGTCATCCATTGCTTCTATCCACAGATGCTGCCCGTCCCGCTGAGTTACTCTAGCATTTTGTGTCTATCTTCAGCATAAACCAGCATAAACCAGCGTGATCTTTCCTACATAAAGCAGAGTTGAGGCAGACATGATACTTGATAAGGAGGGTGAAATGTTACCAGGTGATGTGGAATTTAGATTACAATCAATTTAATCATGAGCTTATGATTTTACTTCGGAGTCACGTGAGTAATTCTGTGAAGAAGGCCCGCCAGTGCGCATGCGCATCATTACATCAGACGCATGGTGCAGTGACGGGCTGGAGAGCGTAACTCCTCATAAAATAAAAATCAAACTTCAAACTGGTAAGCTCTCGTTTAATCTTACTATTAATCATGATTTCAAAAGTGGCCTACTCTTGCCCCTTATTCACATGTATATTTCCCTGTACCAATCTCTGTCTTGAATATATTCAGTGGCTGAACCTGCATAGCCCTCTTGGGTAGGGAAGTCCAAAGATTTACTCTTCTCTGAGTAGATACATTTCTTCTCAACTCAGTTGATCTCTCATATTGATACTGTGACCCCTGATTCTGGACAGCCCAACCAATAAAAGCACCCTCCTTGCATTTACAAGACTTTTAAGAATTCACCTCAACATGCTACTTATCATTCCATGACAGCCATTGGATGTCCATTATTGAATTATTTAGTAACCTCTTGCGAGTACAGCCTTCACATATTTGGACTGAACCTCTGATTCTCCTCCTCTCTGTCGAAAGGCCGAAGCCATGCACTTAGCTTAAGATGGCTCTCCACTGGGACTCTGTCCCCATACACTCAAGGTCAACAAGGATGAGCAACTTTATCAACAGTCACCTTTTGAGGGACATGCATGTGAGCTGAAAGTAGACCACTCCACCTTTACAATCCCTGTGGATTTATTCTGTGCATGCACTAATGGTCCCGTCTTGATCACAACTATGTTTAGTTTAGTTTAGTTCAATTTATTATCATGCGTAACAAGGTACGGTGAAAAGTGGTTTTTGCCTGCTAACCAGCCGGTCAAATAACTATACATTATTAAAATCAACTGTCAAAAATGTACAGAAACAAGATAAAGGGTATAATCTTTAGTGCAAGATAAAGTCCAGTAAAGTCTGATTAAAGATAATTCAAAGGTCTCCAATGGGGTAGATGAGAGGTCAGGATCACTGGTGAGAAGACGGTTCTGTTGCCCAATAGCAGGTAGAGGTATGCATTTTCACACTTCTGTACCTCTTGCCTGAATGGTGAGGGGAGAAGAGGGAGTGACTGGGGTGAGACTTGTCTGTGATTATGCTGGTGACCTTGCCGAGGTAGCGTGGTGAAAATGAAGTCAATGAAAGGTTTGGGTGATGGTCTGGACTGCCTCCACAGTCCTCTGTAATTTATTGTGGTCTTGGATTCAAACTGATCCCTAATGGCAGATTTGATTGTGCACCTCACAAATATCTCTGGCCACACTGAATTAAAATGTCACATCAAAATCCAAACAATCCACAAGCTCTGTTTGTTAGTACCTCATATGGGTCCAGACCTATTCTTGCCAAGGCCTGTCCCACTGAGTTACTCCAGCATTTTGTGTCCATTTTCAGTGCATACCAGCATCTGCAGTTCCCTTCCTCTCTTCACATTTGGCTATGTTGCTCTGTCCTCTCTCTAAACCTTGCAATATTAATAGTAAGATTAAATGAGAACTTACCAGTTTGAAGTTTGATCTTGATTTTATGAGGAGTTACGATGAGCGATTACGTGAAGAAGGCCGTCAGTCGTCATGCGCGTCAATCTTCAAAACAGCGGTGTGGAATCACAGATAAAAGATGTTGACCTAAAGATAGTAAGATTTGGAGAACTAGAACTACCAGATGACCTGATAATATGAGGGTTGGGAACGATGGGCACATAATCGTTCATCGTAACTCCTCATAAAATCAAGATCAAACTTCAAACTGGTAAGTTTTCATGTAATCTTACTATTTTACTTCGGAATCACGTGAGTGACTACGTGAAGATTTCAAAGTCTGTGATTTCACGCTGTTTCGAATCCAGGCATCACACACCGAATGGATTGACCATGGGTGAGTGAAAAAATATTAATGTATTCAGACATAACATAGTTAGGTAACAAAACTGATGCTTTAATGCAAAACTAAACAATAGTGACCCCGCTCAACCTGGAGGGAAACTATAAACAGAATTCAAAATGGTACGTGGAAACACCCCCGGTATGGCAATGGGTTTATTATAAAACCGCCGGAAACATCCTTTCATTGGCCCATCCTGCCGCCGCTAGGATGCTGTTGAGGGGCAGGTCCATAGCCTTGCTGCCGACGTTGATGCAGCCCAGGTGGAGTGAGATTTGTAAATGTCAGTATCCACTCCTGCAACTGCCAGTACCTCTTTTAGCCATCTGTAAATGGTTTGTGTTGACACCCTATGGTGTCGCTGATTAGGACAGCTAACTCTGAGCCTCTGAGGCTCCTGGTGACTATAATATACTGGTGCAAGTGCACACATAGTCATGGATCTTCAGGGTATGCCAGGAACTCAAGCCTGGTCCCTGGTATCCCCAGCCTGCTCTGTTTAACTAAATCATAAATGATGAAAGTTATGGTGTTGGCAGTGGTGTGCATGTCGTCGAGTCACAGTTTGTGCAGAGTCTGGACTCATTGCGCTGTAGAGCGCCATTAGCATGACCACCTTGAGGGTGAGCTTGTGTAAGGATAGTGTGGTGGCTGGGGCCCACTAACGGAGTAGTGTTAGCACCACGCTAACATACCATGTGTCGGTATATCGTGGCCTGGGGGGTGTAGTGTTGTATATGCCCTTCACGAATCTGGTAATAAGGGGATGCTTTCCCACCGGGCGGGCCCCCATTCCCAGTACTAAATATGAGGACAGTGCACTCCTGGCACTGTTGATGCACTGTAGCCTAATTTCAGGTCATGATATAAGGTAGACAGAAATTCCAGTATGTCCGTGATGCACACAGTGTCATATGTAATGTTGGATGCCCGACAATACGTCTCCCACTTCTTGATGTATTACCGGGTGTACCAACAGCTCCCTGCTGTTGGGGACAGCCATCAAAGGCTGGGTCATAGTTCCCAGGACAAGTGGGAACCAAGATTGCGTAGGCCAATCTGGCACAACTAAAATGCCTATGACATTGTCTTGCTTTATTTTGACCAAGCATCGGCTGATAAGGCAAAAAGGAGGGAAAACATACAAGAACATTCCTCCCCAATGCACTGTGAACGCATCGACTGCTACTGCCCCTGGGTCTGGCTCCCATAAGACATATTTGGGTAACTGGTGATTCAACCTGGAGGCAATAAACAAGTCAATATCCGGAGTGCCATATTGGGCAACAATGTCGGTGAACACGACATGATTCAACATCCATTCCGTGTTATTATTGAATTTCCGTGATCTAGTGTCCGCCACCATATTATATCTACCTGCCAGGTAGATAGCCATGACCCAAATGTTTCTTGCAATACACCAATGCCAAAGGAGGTTTGCCAATTTATCACACAATACAGATTTTATTCCACCCATGTGATTAACATACACCACTACCGTGGTGTTGTAAATCTGTAGTTGAAAATGCACATGATGCATACTGCTGCAATAAGCCTTTTAGTCATCCCCGCAGCTGGAGCTGGTGTCTGTTGCCCCCCAGCCCAGGCCACTCGCATCGATTTGTATTATTACCAATGGTGTGTCAACTTGAATATTCTTAGAACAGTGATGTATATTGGTAGCCCACCAGTGTAATTCCACAATGGGTCTGGTGGTAAGAGCATATGTTCCCCCAAATTGGCCTGCGTGAGATTTGAGGGCCCGTTCCTTTGCGCGTTGTAAATTTTGGTAATGCAAAGGTCCGAAGCGTACAGCTGGAAAGGCTGCCACAAGCTTGCTAATTATGCTTGTTACTTGTCGGATTGTTGGCTGCTGGTTAGCAATTAGCTTATTGCAGGCTTCCATCAAGTCTGATTGTTTGCCACCTGGCAGAGTCACTGACATTTGAATTGAGTTGATTGTAAACCCTAGGTAATCAATTACCCTGATTGGAATCAATTTTAACTTAACTGGATGGATTACGAATCCCAGCCTCTCAAACATGAGTTTGGTAGCTGAAACAGATGCTATTGCTGATTCCTTTGTATCCCCAATTATTAGAATGTCATCCAAATAAGCCATCACAATGTGGTTCTGTGCTCGTAGCAGTCCCAGAACCAGTTTTAGTAATTTTGTAAAAAGTCTGGGAGCTAAAGTCAGCCCATTTAGCAATGCCTTGAATTGCCACATCTGCCCCATCCAGTTACATTTTAAATATTTCCTGTGTGCCCTGTGTATTGGTACGGAGTGGTAAACATATTTTAGATCTATGCAAGCCATATAACATCCTTTGGAAACCAGTTGGATAGCTGTACCAAAGTTGTTCAATTTAAAACGTTTATACTGCATATGGTTATTGAGTTCCGTCAAGTCTAGGATAATACGACTTCTTCCATCCTTCTGTTGCTTGGGAAAAATGTTCAATACAAATTGGTGTGATTCCTGGTGAGACCTCTGAATGACCCCTTTTGCAAGTAAAGCCTGAATTTCAGCTTGTGTCTCAAATCTTTCCTGTTGTGGAAACACATAAGTGCGATTTGGTAAATTTTGAGTGGGTGGTGATGAGTCAAGAAGGAACTCAATTTTAAATCCCTGTACACTGTGCAGTATGAATGGGTATGCTGTAATCCAAATCCATTAATTCAAAAAATGTTTTAGCCTCCCCCCCCCCCCCCCCTACTTGTAAGTTAGAGGTGTGTAAATTGTCCCACAAGGGACTAGAATTTCTTACCTTGGGTGTTACTGCCTCGGTTTTTAAAACTTACTGCTGGAGAGACGCAACGCGCCTGCCAGTCAGTCGTTGCCGCATGCTTCAGATGTAATGACGCGCGTGACGACTGACGGCCTTCTTCACGTAGTCGCTCATGTGACTCCGAAGTAAAATTTGATCTCAGAAATATCTCTACCGGTTACATGGGCAGAGCAAACAACATGGATCTCTCATTCCTTTCCAGCTCACCAACATGTGCAGTGCATCCACCACTTGCCATCATTACAGCTCTATTTAGACAATCCCATTTTCTTTTCTCTTGAACACTTGGGAGATTAGTGCAGGGGTTCCCAACCTTTTTCATCCCGTTTACCCCTAGCAACTTTAATAGCACATAACAATGTTATTACACTTATTTATGAACAACTAATGATGAATAGATACCGGTTTACCAGAACCAAACCCAGTTAGTCAATGAGAAAAAATATGTACAAATCAAAGAATCAACAAATGTACCCCCTGGGAAGGCAAAATGTACCCCATGGGGGTAAATTTACCCCGGGTTGGGAACCCCTGGATTAGTGCATTATGTGGCACATATTAAAGACTGGAAAAATATGCAAACAGATTAGACCTTCCAGCCAAGCATCTAGTATTGATAGCCAACAGCATCCAATAAACCGCAGTGGATGATGCAACAATATATCCAGGGTCATACCATACAGTGCATCCAGATCAAGCCCACACATAAAACACAATTCACATTAAACTCACATGACACAATGTGATCGCAAGTGGCATTCGGCCTCGTTTATCTGAACAAGATTCCAGGGTAGCAAGGATCCTCCTGACTTGAAGGAATATGGGCCATTCAGCACCTCTGCCCTCATCTGCTCACCTTATCTGCCATCTCTTGGTCTGTGTTATTCCCCTGTCCCTTTCCCCACCCAATCCTGTCTCTCCTTGGCCACGGCTCCATGGTGTCGATTACAGGATCACACGGATGGTGGGGAGGAGATTGCAACTCGCGAGATCCCTGCTATTGTACATGTGCTACGTTTTGTGGAGTCACATACCCTGGACTCCAGCAACACAGGCATTTTGACATAAAGGTCCCTCTTGCCATGCAATAAGAAAGTGATGAAATTGCTTGCCATGTAAAGAATTCATCAACTCCCTTTGGGTGTGTAAAGTGATGGATACAGTTGATGCCTCTCCAGGGAGCCTGAAATGAGACGGAGGCCAACCTGTGCAATGATTGGTCCCACCACACCTATCTCAAGAGACTGGCTAGAACATACGGCATAAATCTTTTGCTGCTTCCCTGGTGAATTGAAATGCCAACTTGCTCTGACAAGTCCATGAATGTTCACCATTACTGTACATTTTGTTGGCTGGGTACTCTTTCCTGTACAAACAGCTATGCAAGAGATTGTCTCCAGGATTTAGGAAGGCACATCCAGCCAGTTGGAAGCATTTCCAGTAATTTCAAAGACTGGTATTTAAAAAAACTCAAGGATACAAATTAATCTACAACAATAACAGGAGATTGGAGACAAGATCCATGGTTTTCCGATAAATATCAAGCTACTTTTAGCATCCAGGGCTCTACTTGTCGATTGATGATAAAGTACATCTTTTCCCAGTGAAAGCAATGAGTTCCCAGAGAGGTCTAGGCATAAACCATAAAATATAGGAGCAGAATTAGGGAATTTGGTCCATCGAGTCTATTCCATCACTCGATCGTGGCTGATCTATGGCTCATATTTTGAAGAGGAGAATAGGGGGATGAGAAATTGGCCAACAAGTATGTTTTAGTTTTAGTTTTAGTTTTAGAGATACAGGCCCTTCAGCCCATCGAGACCACGCTGACCAGCGATCATCCTCACACGAGTTCCATCCTACACATTAGGGACAATTTATACAAGCCAATTAACCAACAAGTGTGCATGCCTTTGGAACGTGGAAGGAAACAGGAGCACCTAGAGGAAACCTATGCGGTCACATGGAGAACCTGGAGTCATGATCAAACACAGGTCTCTAGCACTGTAAAGCTGCACTCTACCGCTGCACCACTGTGCCGCCCTTCTTCATATGATGGATGCGTTGTACTCTACTTGCTGGGAAATGAACTGCCAGTCCTCAGTGATGAAAATACACCTGCCAGATGGTTTTGCTGGAACTCTCAGCATCAGACACAGAGCTGAGAAAAGGATGAAAAAGTAGGTGAAGGTCAATTCCACGCAACCTACTGATCTCAAAATGGAGCTTCAAACAGTGGAGCTCTAGGACATGACTGTCCTTCCGGAAATAAGCAGAGCTCTGGAATAGTCTTTCACACAATGGAAGTGACATAGTTTATCTGTCCAACACATTTGCTAACCTTAAAATAGAAGCAGATGTCTTAATATCATTTAATTAGACAGGGGGTCCCAAGGACGAAATATTTCATTTTTAAATATAAGATTCTTAATGGGAAAATTAACATTGTAACAGATGTGACTTTAAGTTTATTTAGACGTAAATAAAATCTTGGCATATCTGATCATGACAAGAATTAGCAAACTGGCCCTGCTGCAGGAGTTGCTGAATCCAGTTGATTTAAGTGGCTTCTTTGGATAAAGACTAGGAGGAGAAAGAAGCCAACATACTAATACAAGAAAGGCAGAATGTTAATACAAAGAACTGCAGGTACTGGTTTACAACAGAAGATACAGAGGCTGGAGTAACTTAACGGATCAGGAAGCATCCCTGGGGAAAGTGGATAGGTGACATTTCGGGTCGGGACCCTTCTTCAGACTTCTTCTGCCACAAGAAAGGCAAACTTGTGTTTACACAGAGCTATTAACACCCTGTTCAGAGTATCCCAAAGTGTGTTTCGAACAATGCAGTCAAGAGAGGTAAGAGTGTTTTATTGTGCCTGAAATTGAACAGGAACAATGAAATTATTACTTGCAGCAGCACGACAGATATGTAAACATCATAGTCTGTAAACACCATAGTAAACAACAAAAAGTACTAAATATATAACATTTTTCTATTCGAAATCAAAGTATCTTTGAGGAAAAATGTTGTCCAATTTGTTCATTGTAAGTAGGAATGAAACAAGAGCTGAATAATCTCTTTAAGTGATGTTAACTGAGAGGTAGTCATTGGCCAAGGCAACCACAAGTCCTTCTTCAAAATAGTTCTTTGGAATCTTGAGGTCCCATCAAAATTATGGTATCGTAAATAATGTAGCACTCCCTCATAGAGTGTTGAGCCCCATCTGTGTTTGAGTGGTTGTGAACACACAAACATCTGACCCAAAGACAAGTTTGTTACCAAATGAGCAATGTCAGCCACTCCTGTCGTGTTTCTCTAATCCGCAGCCGTTTTGCCTGAGGCTGCAACTATACCCAACTGGGTTAAAGAGAAACATTACCTTTGTTTAGTGCTTGGTTCCAGGAATGATTGATCCTACTGACAATGTAATCAACTCCCTCAGGTATCAATCATCTTCGTTTCGTACTGAAGGTTCGAGGCCTGCAAAAGGTTCAGACATATTCCCTGAAGACGCAGGTTCCACTGAGACATAACACAGATAAAAAGGGCAGAATTCCCCATGGAAACAAAGGAACTACCTCGACATATCCTTTAGTTATATTTGAGTGGCTGGAGGAAGATCATCAGAAATCAAAAGCCTGGGATAAAATCGCTGCAAAATCACATTATGTACCAAGAAGAATTAGGGCGTCTTTTTCTTCAACATTAGGAATGTAGCAGCCTGGAAACATCAGGGAGACCTCACACAGTTTGGGCTATGAAGCCTAGTGCTTGCTTTGTACCTTAAAAAGCATGTTGTAATGGCAACATGAGTGGTTTGTGTAATTTTGGCTTGTAGACCCGGTACATGAAGTTCAGAGCATCATATGCATTAAATATGCCATTGCACAGAAAATGCATGCAAGGAGCTTTCCTCAACTGCTCCTGATACATTGCCGGCAGAGGGAGAGGAACAGAATGGCAGGCATTATGGATGGTAAGCCAAGTGCGACTAAAAATACTGAGGGTTGTTTGATATGTAGGCCTGGAGTCTGACCGTAAATGAGTAGTCAAGGAGCAGAGGCACACTATGGTTCTCCAGCATTATTGCCTTGGATATTGGACCTGTTTAGACTGACACAGGAGTCATGAGCTCACTCAGCTGAATAGTGATTGTTGACCTAAGAAAGGTCAAATAAGGTAGAGTGCATTCGGCCCACCGAATCCATGCCAACAAGCGATCCCCGCACACTAACACTATCCTACACACATTAGGGACTATTTACAATTTTATCACGCTAATTAGTCTACAAACCCATACACCTTTGGAATGTAGGAGAAAACAGAAGGATCCGGAGAAAACCAACACAGGTCTCGGGGAGAACGTACCAACTTCATACAGACAGTAGTCGTGGCAGAATCAAACCCAGATCTCTGGTACTGTAAGGCAGCAATTATACTGCTGTGCCAACTTGCCTCCTTACAACATGGAAACAGGCCTTTTGACCCAACTTGCCCATGTCGACAAAAATGCACCATCTGAATCCATCCTACCTGCCCACGTTTAAGCCATATTCCCCTAAAATATGATTAATACAACTTAACAGTGGTTTGTACTTTCATTTGGCTTTTTTTTAAATTTTAAATTATTGAATTTTTTTCTTTCACTGTAAAATGTTTTTGAACATCAGAGACATTGAGAAAGATTAAGTAAATAAAGAACTGCAGATGCTGGTTTCCAAAAAAGCACCGCCACTTCTTTTCCCTCTATCCTGTGTAACCACCGGGATGCGCACCCATTTCCCACTGCCCTTCCACCTTTATTCCTTCATCTGGCTCCACAATTCACACTTCTATCTTTATCTCGCATATTTTGTATTTTCTTGTCTGGCCTTTGTCTAATCATCTGCCTATAAAAATACCCCATGACCTGTATCCACCTATAACTCACCAGGGTTTGTCCTGCCTCTCCTCTCTCTCAGCTTTCACTTCCAAACCGCAACCCCACAATCAGTCTGAAGAAGGATCCAACCCAAGACGTCACCTTGTTACCTATCCAGTTTCTCCAGAGATGCTGCCTGACCCACAGTTGCTCCACCACTTTGTGTTGCTTTTTGTCAGAGAAAGTTTGACAAATTGCAAAGCTGAAGACAGAGTTTTCCAATCTATTAAAGCTTCACGGGCCACCCACGTCACTTGATTGGGTATGTTTAGACTGTGCAGGTCCCAAGGGTCTGGCAAAAATCATCTTGGACAGTAACATCAGCTTTATAAATCCGGAGAATGGAGGTTCGTAACAATTGGAAACGCAAGCAGTGAGGATGGCAGCAGGCCATGCAGATCTATATCAGGGCCAATCCTTCTCTATTTCCCTATTCTTGGCCAATGCAGATATGCTAAATGACACAAAATATGGTATGGCAGCTTATTGGCACATGCTGTTCCAAAACATCAGCCACCAATATTTTCCTCAAAAAAAGTTGCTACTTGAGCCCACGAAAAGATGGAAGATGTGTTGATTGTAATCATACACTTGTGCTGTTTTGTAGGATAATCAAGAACCAGAGGACATGGGTTTCATGCGAGAGGGGTAAGAATGAATAGGAACCTGAAGGACAACACTTTCACTCAGAGGGTGGTGGGTATATGGAACGAATTGCCATAGGAGGAGGCTGAGGCAAGTACTAACAGCATTTAGAAGAAACTTGGACTGATACATGGATTGGAAAGGCTTCGAGTGATAGGGGCCAAACAGAGTCAAATGGAACCAGCTTAGATGGGACATCTTGGTCAGCATGGACGAGTTAGGCAGAAGGGCCTGTTTCCATGCTGTGTGACTCTATAACACAATGCGTATTTTTACCTCATAGGTTGAATGGGTTCAAGAAGGCTGACTATGACTGCTTTCAGAGGTGACAAGGGATGAGCAGTAAACGCCAACCTTGATACCCACATGCTGTGAATAAATTAAATCAATATAAATCCCTTTGCATGACAGACTTTAAATAGTAGAATGAGTCTGGAGAAGAATTAATCGCACTGAAGAATCTAAAGTGCACAGTTGCCACTAAATTAAATCAGCTGTTTGAAGAATTGTTCTGAAGTAGTTTTTCCCATGCTTAGGCATTTTAGAAAATGTTTTAGACCATTAATTTTGGAGCCATTTCAGCTTGGAAATAACATTTTGTGGCTGTCCTAGAATTAACAGGAATTTTAGTAATTTTGATTTTTTAAAATTCCATTGCAGATCTGAACTCCAGAACATGTCATCGACTTAATTTGATCATCCAAGTCCATTTCACTGCGATTCAATTGGTGTACATGTGTAATTTAAAAATATTCCCATCATATTGACCTTATTTTCCCAATGCATTTATTAATATGTCTTCCAGGCAACTCATTACACTTCTACCTAAATCAAGCTTAGTTTAGAGATATAGCAAGGAACAAGCTCATTCGCCCACTCAGTCCATGCTGACCATCAATCACCTGCTCACGTTAGCTCTTGATTTCACATCCTACACACTGGGGCAATTTACAGAAGATAATTAACTTACAAACTTGTATGTCTTTGGACTGTGGGAGAAAGCCTGAGCATCCGGAGATAACCCACACAGTCACAAAGAGAATGTACAAACTCAACACAGCCAGCACCCACGGTCAGGATCAAACCCGGGTCTCTGGCACTGGGAGGCAGCAGTTTTACTGCTGTGCACCCTAAATGTAGTTTTCTCTTTGTACACAATTATGAACAGTGAACATTTCAAACTCCACTGCCATGTTGATTGTCACAGTAAAGCCCCACGCTATCCTCATCCCACTCCCGCACATGGATCTTTTCCGCAGATGTCATTGAGGATCAGAGACAGCAACCTCATCTTGTTTTCCACTCCTAAGCCTAGTGCAGCTGGAACTTATTGCTTCAATCCCACTGCTGTCCTCCATGAGATAACTAATGAAGCACAAATCAAGAACAGAACTGATCCATGTGATTGGGGTGGAAGATTGCAACCATCACGTGGTCCGCCCTGTTTCAACGAATGCAATCAACCCAGCGTGCACGATCAAATAAGATCAAATAAAACAAGTTGCCCTACAGCTTTAGGATGTGCACGCCATTCGCAAGAAGAAGATCCATACAGTCCAGTTTTGTGATTCCTTCCTGGCCATTGGATGGACAATGAGCCAAAAGCTTTCACTCTCGGGTTAAAAGCATATATATTTTCCTTTGACCTCATAGCAGGGAATTTTATAACAATTTGCATCAAAAAATCTTCTTGTTTGTTGGCAGCCACTGAGGATTCCTCAGCAGAGCATGCCTGGCACCTGTTGTTCACTGCTGGACAATTAGTGTGAGGGAATTGAAAGCAGGCACTTGGCTTTAAAAGTAGCCTGACCCAATTATGGGTTGGAAGTTTTTCAGGAATTCATGGAATAAAAGGGTTTGGTCCCCAAAATGTGGCACTGATGTATCTATGATTAAAATTTGAAAATGCCATCTCTAAATTTTGTAATTGATCCAAATATGCTCAATATGATCAAAGTTTCACTTGAAACGATGTTAAAATCTCAAACAAGTAGGAAAGCAGGGTTGCAGTAAGATTTGTGCTGTGGCTGGTAATTACTCAAAATCCCACTTTATCTGGAGTAAAGCATGTAATCAACCATTTCTCCCAAACTCACACCAGTTGCAAAGATTGCTTCAGCCACATGTGTGATCTAAGTTGGGGAATTTGACATTTTGCATGCCAAAGACATCACTAATCATGTATCCCGCCCGCATGGACATAACGTGGAGTAAAACACACCAAGCGAGAACTGCAGAGAAACTGGAGAGAATCAAACAATTTTATATAAAACAATAAAAGGGGAACTGCAGATGCTGGTCTATACCAAAGATAGATATGAAATGCTGGGGTAACTCAGCATCGTTGGAGAAAATGGATAGGTAATGTTCCATGTCAGGATGTCTTCCTCATACATCAAATATCTGGAAATATACTAAAATATATTATACAATATATAACAATACAGAAAAGGACATTAGAATCATCCAGTTTGCTGTTTTTGCCATCCCATATCTAAAGGGATTTGATATTGGTAGATGCATCTGGGTAACTCCAGAACAGACTGAAGGCAGCTCGTACATCTTCCAAAGTCTTCAGAGGCTGCTGTCATTAACTGGAAATGTTTTCCTTTGGATTTAGCTGCTCATCAGTGGTTACTCTGCTGGAAGAACTTCTTAATTGTTCAGCCACTCAGAGTAGCATGGAGACCTTGGGGCAGGAGGCAAGGGCACCCCAATTGGCACATGGCCTGTTAGAGTCATGTTGGCCCTTCAGCCCAACTCACGTCAAGAGAGTTTTATTGTCATGTGTCCCAGATAGGACAATGAAATCCTTGCTTGCTGCAGCACAACAGAATATGAAAACATAATACGGAACAGGAGATAAAAGTTCAGTGTGTCTATGTACCATAGACCATATATACAGACAATAAATAAACAAATAAAGTGCTACAGGCTGTTATTGTTCAGAGTTTGATGTTGTGTTTAATAGCCTGATGGCTGCGGGGATGAAGCTGTTTCTGAACTTCGATGTTCCAGATTTCAAGCTCCTGTACCTTCTTCCCGATGGCAATGGAGAGAAGAGTGTGTGGCCAGGATGGTGTGGGTCTTTGATGATGTTGGCAGCCTTTTTGAGGCAGCGACTGCGATAGATTCCTTCGATGGTGGGGTGGTCAGAGCCAATGATGGACTGGGTAGTGGTCACAACTTTGTGCATTTTCCACTCCTGGATGTTCAAGTTGCTGAACCAAGCCAAGATGCAACCAGTCAGTGTGCTCTCGACTGTGCACCTGTAGAAGTTCAAGAGAGTCCTCCTTGGCATACCGACTCTCCATAACTTCTCTACCCTCTCTACCCCTCCTCTCCCTCTATTCCCCACTCCCTCCCTCCATTCCCCTTCCTCCACCACTCTTCTCACTTCCCCCACTTTCCCCCTCTCTCTCCCTACCCTTTCCTCTCCCTCAATCCCCCCACACTCCCTCCTCACTTCCCAGGATCTTTCCACGCTCCTCCTCCACTCCCCCAATCCCCCCCTCACCTCTCCATTCGCTTTCCTTCTCCCTACCCTCAGTTACTCCCTCCCTCCCTCCCTCCCTCCAACCATAAAAAGCAGCATCTGCAGTTCCTTCCTCCACAGGTCATTCATTGTCAGCTGTGGTTTAGATCCCGTTGACTTGATGGTAGGACCAATTTGCATTGTGTGTGTGCGAGTTACACAAACTCCGCACAAATTGCTCAGCCACTCTGCAACCTGACTCTTCCTCCCTCCTTCTGCCCACTCTGGCTCAGCCACCACTCAGCCCATTCCCGACCTGCCCACCCGCCTACCTGCCTGCCTGTTCGCTGCCGCCGCCGGGGAGGGAGGGGGGTGTGTAGTCGTTGTTCCTCACGGTGGGCACCACGAGTTTCTATGAGCTGGTGGAGAAGATTTCCTCGAGAGGGCCGTGAGGGTGAGCTACCGCAGCGACGGCGATGGAGGAGACGGACCAGAGCGGACAGGTAGACGGGACCGCCATTGCCGCAGAGGGCGGGCAGGGGGGAGGGGTGAGTGATGAGGGAGAGGGAGATGGGACCAGGACCTCCACTCGGCCTCCGCTGAAACCCCCCCCCCCCCCCGCATCCGCTGGCAGTGGTGGGGGAGACGATAGACAAGTTACCGTGAGGAGGGGAGAGAGGAGTTTGTAAGTGAGGCGGGAGAGGCCGCCGATGGTGGGGCTGGAAGGGGCGCCGCCATCCCGGCCATTGCATTGACTGACAGGAGAAGAGACCAATCTGTGTGGTGCTGACTGAAGGAATCTGCGCACGCGCGTTTTTAAGATTTTTAAACCTCGAAGACATTTACAATATACCACTGAACGGAACAAAACTTGTTGCACTCGCAACAGAGGAGAACGGTTAGTAACCTGGCGAAACATCGTAGCACTATCGCGTACCTATCGCGGCAGCGGCAGTTCCGGCAGCAGCAGTTCCGGCAGCGGCAGTGGCTCGACTGGCCTGACCTGGCAGCAGCAGCGGCCCGACTTGGAGCTGTGGCGGCATTCCGGCGTTCCGGTAGCGGCAGCGGCCTGACCTGGAGCTGTGGCCTGACTCTGGAGTTGTGGCAGTGTTCTGGTGTTTCGGCGGTGGTGGCAGCGCAGCTTCCGGGGCCCGGCCGCGGGCCCCGTGGACGACATCGTCGGGAGCTTGCAGGTCACAGGTTAGTGACCTGTTTTCTGGAGCTACCGCTGGACTGGAGGGCGGCAGCTTCGGCAGCTTTGGCCGCCCCGGGCCACGGAGTTTGAATCGGCCCGTTCGCGGAGCTGGATTCAGCCGCGGGACTGACTCACTTACCAACACCCGGCGGGGTCAATACATCGGAGGCCTGGATCGCCTCAGCGCAGAGGGAGAACAAGGAGGGAAGAGACAAAAACTAAGACTTTTGCGTTCCACCACAGTGAGGAGCTGTTTGGTGAACTCACTGTGGTGGATGTTAAATTTGTGTTTTTTGTGTGTTTTTGTTACTTTTAACATATGTATGACTGCAGGCACGAAATTTCGTTCAGACTGAAAGGTCTGAATGACAATAAAGGTAATCTGAATCTGAATCTGAATCTGTACCGTTTTGCGCAAATAGAAAAACCGCGCAAACTAGAAGAGCACACGATCAGTTTTAGAGATAGATAGATAGATAGATAGATAGATAGATAGATAGATAGATAGATAGATAGATAGATAGATAGATAGATAGATAGATAGATAGATAGATAGATAGATAGATAGATAGAAGATATATAAATAAATAGATAGATTGACAGAAGATTGCACCTGCCTCTACCACTTCCTCTGGTTGCTTGTTCTATGTATGTACAACCATTGTATAAAAAAGTTACCCCTCAGGTTCCTTTTAAATCTTTCCCCCCTCGCCTGAAACCTATACTCTCTAGTTTTAAACTCCTCTACTTGGGGAATAGAGTGCTGCTATTCACTTAATCCATGCCACTAATGATTTATATACACTATAGGGTTACCGCTCAGCCTCCTGCACTCCAAGAAAAAAGATTCAGCCTATCCAGTCTCCCCTTACACAAACCCTCCATACCCAGTCACATCCTCGTAAATATTTTTTAGTTTCTAGTCTAATAACGTCCTTTGGAACAATTTGGCCCAAGGACCTGTTGCCATGCAATATAATTCTATGAATCTATGAATCCATGATGTTAGGAGAGCAGATTGTATTCAATGAAGAACAATGATAATCAAAATAGGTTTTTCAAACAATCTGATGTTTTTGAGTATAGGAGCAAAGAGGTCCTGCTGTAGTTGTATAGGGCCCCTAGTGATACCACACCTGGAGTATTGTGTACAGTTTTGGTCCCCTAATTTGAGGAAGGACATTCTTGCTATTGACGGAGTGCAGAGTAGGTTTACAAGGTTAATTCCCGGGATGGCGGGAATGTCATATGATGAGAGAATGGAGCGGCTGGGCTTGTATTCTCTGGAATTTAGAATGATGAGAGGGGATCTTATTGAAATATATATAAGAAATATATATAAATATAAGATTATCAAGGGTATGGACACGCTATGTTTATTATTGTCTCATGTGAAAAGCTTTGTTTTGCAATCTGATCAACCAAATCTGATAATACTACACATAAATACAATCAAGCCAAACTGAAGTACAAGTACACAAAGTGCTGGAGTAACTCAATGCGTCAAGCAGCATCTCTACAGAACATTTAGTTTAGTTTAGTTTATTATAGACACGTGTACCATGGTACAGTGGAATGCTTTTGTTTGCTTGCTATCCTGTCAAAGAAAAGTGTGTACTGATAAAGGATAAAGGATACAACATTTAATGCAAGATAAAGTCTGATAAAAGTCTGATTAAAGATAGTTTGGGTCACCAATGAATGGAAGATCAGGGCTGCACTGAAGCTGATGAGAGGACCATTCAGTTGCCTAATGACAGCTAGGAAGAAACTGTCCCTGAATATGGAAATAAGCATTTTCAAACTTCTGTACCTCTATCCTGATGGGAGAGGAGAGAAGAGGGAGTGACCGGGGTGAGGCTGATGCCAAAGTCCAATGACTGCAATGGGGCAGAAGTAAATCCTCTGGATGCCTGGTCAAGTAATATAACCTCTGTAAATAGTCCCAAAGCAGAAGCGTCCACATCGCAGGGCTGGAAACTGGAAGTATCCTGAGCTAATTCTGCTACCACCATCATCTATTGCGACAAGTGAGGCTTCCACTGATTGTTGCCAGAAGCTTGTGTCCATTTCAGAACAGACGATGACAGCGAGGTCAACATTTGTAACAAGATGGACACAAAAATCAACATAACCAGTCCACTACTAAACATTGTCAGCAGCAAAACTGGTGATAAGATTGGATTGTGGAGAACAAGGCCCACCATTCGCTTCTCTGGCTTCTCACACTGATTGCAGCTGAGTGCAGTACAATGAAAGCCCAAAACACTAACATTGCTGTGAGAATGCATCTTTAAAAAACAGACTCTGTTGCCTGCACCATCTATGTACGTCTGTGAGGTGAGATTTGGTCATTGGGTGCAATATGCTGCATAACCTACCTGACCAAAGCTAAAATCCAGCATTGGTGATGAAGCAGCAAGCAGATCACGACCCTGAAGGACATGAGACAGAGCCTAGAGAGCAGGAGGTGCAAATGGGAGGCTCTCAGGGGCAATTCTTAATGAATGGTATCTCCCATCTCCCACCTGAACAAAAGGCCATCTGCTTGGCCTATAAGGGACGTAAGTTCAGATTCAGATTCAATTTAAAGTTGTGGACATAATGAACATAGGTTGATGATTTCAGTCAGGAGTTGGGTGAACCATGGATGCCTAAAGCTACCCAATGGCCATCTGCACACTAATATCCTTAAAACCAACACAATGCATATGTAACCTACCTTGTGACACATATGATAGCATATATCGTAGGACACCATGTCATGCAGAAAGGTGGGTCAAATGGCCACCACTCCACTCGAGCGGTTCCCAAGAGAGAATACAAAAAAAGGGGTACCCCTGGGTTCTAGACCTCGGAATTATGGTGGGATATGATAAAAGGTTGACTTGACCAGAGCGTGCTGATGAGAGAAAACAGAAGCCAAGACGGACTCAAAACAAGTCTAACATTTACAGCCTTTATTGAACAAATGAGAAATCGAATCTCACCAACACTACATAATACGTGACTAAACTTATGCTTTAAACTAAGACTATGGAAAGAAAATTTGGGCATGTCATGAAAACTTACTTTACACAATTTTAATTACAAATGTACGCCCCCCCCCCCCCCCCCCCCCCACACAAAATAGACTTTATTCAAATGATAAATATATACAATACATGGACCTTGCGGAAAATCCATTTTCGGAGGCTATACAAATTGATCAATACAGTTTATACATTTATTTTCCCCAAATTTCACAAATGTGTCCCCCACCAGTGCCGTCTCGTGAGAAGGGGGTCCCCTTTCTGAGGTCCTTCACGCTTACTCTCAGGGTATTCCGAATACCCTGTACTCCTGCTCCTGTTGCTGCTGACATTGTGGCTGAATAAGGTGTTAGGTTGGTTACCCAACCAGCATGGATCCACCTCTAAGCCTGCAGCCAACCAACTCCTCGTCAACGATTTCGCTCCGCAATCCACGGCCCTTGTCCCCAAGGGACCGCCAGAACTGTTCTAATAAGAACAGATAGTCTCTTTATGGGACTATCCTGGGAGAATCTAGATACTCATCCTGGGAGAACTGCCTTGGTGATCACAGTCACTTCCCTGCCAGGTAAGTATTACAGCTAGATCGATTTAAAAAAATTTTTTTTTTAAATTTCAAAATAGACTTTATTCAAGTAATAAATATATACAATACATCAACCGTGCAAAAAAAAAAAATCCATCCAACATTTTCGGAGGCTATACAAATGTCTCCATACAGTCTATATACATTTTTCAAATTTTTCAAATTTCACGAATCGATCCCCCACCCGTGCCACTCATGTGGCCCACTGGCATGGGATACCTTCCCTTATTTTGAGGGGCGTCTCCGCCATACCATGCCCCCCATGTCCAACAGCGGAAGGACCCTAGACTGTGGCCCTCCCCCACCGAGCCTTGCCGTTGGCTGCACCGAGCTTCAGTGCATCCCTCAGCACATACTCGTACAGTATGCAGCGGGCCAGTCGGCAACATTCCCTGACAGACATCTTGCTCTGCTGGGTGGTGAACAACGCTCGAGCAGACCAAAGGGCGTCTTTCACCGAGTTGATAACCCTCCAGCAGAACTCGATGTCAGTCTCTGAATGTCGTCCCTGGGAACAGTCCGTAAATCACAGAGTCACAGAGGTGATGGAGCTGTTCAGAATAAAGCGAACCAGGGACCCTTGCATTTTTTCCAGATGATTTTAGCAAATCCACACTCTGCAAAGAGGTGGGTAACCGTCTCCTCTCCATAGCAGCCGTCCCGAGGGCAGCGTGCGCTGGCAGTGAGGTTCCGACGGCGCAGGAAGGATCTGACTGGGAGGGCTCTCCTCACCGCCAGCCAAGCCAGGTCTTGGTGCTTGTTGGCGAGTTCTGGCGGTGAGGCATTTTGCCAGACAAGCTGGGCAGTCTGCTCAGGGAACCACGCCACCGGATCCATCGAGTCGTTTCCCCTGCAGTGCCTGCAGGACATTCTGTGCTGACCACTGCTCAATGGACATGTGGTCAAAGGTGTTGGTCCAGAAGAACCTTTCCACAGACGACAGATGAGGCGGCAATGTCCAGCTGACTGGCATCTTGCGTGGCATCTGCGCCAGGCCCATCCTTCGCAGCACTGGGGACAGGTAGAACCTCAGCAGGTAGTGACACTTGGTGCCCACGTGCCTTGGCTCTACACTCCGCCTGATTCAGCCACACACGAAGGTGGCCATCAGGATGAGGGCGACGTTGGGCACGCTTTTATCCCCGTTATCTGTGACTTGTACATTGTGGCCCGTCGCACCCGGTCCATCCTCGACCCCCAGATGAACTTGAAGACGGCCCAGGTGATCTCTGTGGCGTAGGAGGGACGGACAGGCCATACTTGTGTGAAGTACAGCAGGCCCGAGAGCACCTCACACCTGATGACCAAATTCTTTCCCGTTATGAAGAGGGAGCGTTGCCTCCACAGCTCCAGCTTCCTCCCCACCCTGGCTATCCGCTCCAGCCAATTCTTGTTACATGCCTCAGCCCCCCCTGAACTGATCCCCAGCACCTTCAAGAAGTCAGGCTTGATGGTGAAGGGGCAGAAGATCTGTCAGGCCAGTTGCCAAAGAGCATGGCCTCGCTCTTCCTGCGATTCACCCTGGCTCCCGTGGCCAACTCAAACTGGTCACAGATACTAATCAGTCTGCAGACTGACCCTGGATCCGAGCAGAAGACAGCGACATCGTCCATGTACAGGGAGGTTTTTACTTGAATGCCCCCACTTCCTGGCAATGTCACTCCTCTTATGCTCGCATCCTTCCTGATGGATTCAGCAAAGGGTTCAATACAGCAGACAAACAAGACAGGAGAGAGAGGGAATCCATGCCTGATTCCAGACCTTACAGGGAAACTGTCTGATTCCCACCCATTGATTTGGACTGCACTATGAATGTTGGTGTAGAGCAGTTTGATCCAATTCCTGATTTCCTCCCCAAAAACCCATTTTGGAGCGCATGTCCCTCAAGTACGTGTGCAAAATCATGTCGAAGGCCTTCTCCTGGTCCAAGCTGACTAGGCAGGCATCCACCCGTCTGTCCTGCACGTAGGCGATGGTATCTACTCAGCAGCGCCAGGCTGTCTGAGATTTTCCTGCCAGGTACAGCACAAGTTTGGTCCGGGTGGATCACCTGTCCAGAGCAGACTTGACCCGGTTGGCGATGGCCTTAGACAGGATCTTGTAGTCTACATTCAAGAGTGTTATGGGTCTCCAATTCCTTTATGTCCTTCATCTCCCCCTTCTGATTGTAGATTAGGGTGATGTTGCCCTTCCTCATGGAGTCTGACATGCTACCAGCTCGAAGCATGTCGTTGTACACTTCCTAGCAGGTCCGGGCCCATCCAGTCCCACAGAGCCGAATACAACTCAGCCGGTAAGCCATCGCTTCCGGGAGTTTTACTCGAGTCAAAGGAACGGTTGGAGCCAGTCAGCTCCTCTAGGGTTCAGTGGTTGGTCCAAACTCTCCCGCTTGCTGTCCTCCAAGACCTCCATGAACGAGGACCTGAAGTTCTGGGAGGAGGTACTGTCTGTGGCCTTTTGGTCATCCAAATCTGTGTAATAGGATTTGCAGATTCTCAGCATGTCTGTCTGTGAGGATGCTACCGAGCCGTCCTCCCCCCCTAAGGCTGTTCATCACAGAGCTCCCCCTGTGAACCTTATGGAAGAAGAAACGTGAGCACGTCTCATCCTGCTCCATATGGCGGACCCTGGATCGGAAGATGATCTTGGAGGATTCAGAGGTAAAGTGCCGAGCTTGCCGGTCCTTCACGTCTCTAAGTTCCTTCCTCACATCCACCCCTCTCGACTGCAGAAGGAGCAGTTGTTGCAAATCTGTCTGGAGTTGGCACAATTCCCTCTGACTCTGTCTTGCTCTCTGAACCCCTTGAAGAACCTCTTAATGTTCTCCTTGGTTGCTTCCCACCAGAGTGTCGGAAGTCAAAAAGGGGCTTCACCGTTCTCCAACATGCGCAGTCCCTCTTTAGCTCCTCGATGTTCTCTGGGTCAACAGCTTCATGTTTAACTTCCACGTCCCCCCTGCCTGCCTTCCGTAGGTGACAGGAAGCCTGAAGGAGGCAGTGGTCGGAGAAGAACACCGGCGTGAGGTCAGTGTGTCTCACCGTGAGGGCCTTCGTTGTGAAGACGAAATCTATCCGAGATCGGGCTAAACGGTCCGATCTCAACCAGGCGAACCACGGCTGGGATCCGCCTGCAGGGTCGCTGAAGGCGTCACGCAGCTTTGCGTCTTTTACCATCTCCATCAGGAACTTGGACGTGCTGTCCAGTTCTGTTTACGGCTACTGCCGGATCATCCAGCCCGCATCAATGATGCAGTTGAAGTCACGGCCAGAACGAGCTACTGGGAAGTGGCCAGCAGCACTGGGAGCTGCTGGAGAATGGCCAGCCGCTCACTCTGCGTGGGTGAGGCATGCACATTAATCAGCCGGAGCGGAGAGCCACGGTACATAACATCCACCACAAGGAGACGTCCCTCAACCACCTCACTGACCTCAGTGATGGCGAAGTTCCCTACCCGCAGCATGATCCCCTGGCCGGAAGCACGACAGACATTGCCCCCCGACAACACCGACAATCCGATAGCAGCGGAGGTGTGGCAGCCCGCACTCCTGAAGAAAAGTCACATCTGCCTTGACCCTTGGCCAGGTACCGTAAGGTATTTATACATTGCGTAGTGCTCTTTATACTGCGCACGTTTAAAGATGCCAGTTTGAGCTCCATTGTCTTTAGAGTCACAGACCAATTTACGTGTCCCCTCATTCCCACCGC